>VXBU01001355.1:198908-220424 GCA_013400315.1 Bombycilla garrulus
CCTGTTCTAAAAGAAGCTCCTGCCCTGCTTGGCAGGCACCTGTCTTTCAAAACCAAGACACCTGCATTTATATTGTCTTCTTCTCAGGCTTTTCAAGTCTGAGCACACTGAAGCCATTTTGCAGTATCCTTTCTCTTGAACAGGATTTCAACAGTGACCCATTAGCAAGAAAAAGATTAGAGAGCTCATGACCAGAACAGTGACTGTGTATGTTGTTCATGGCTTTTTTTGCCTGCCACAATAGTCTTTTCAGAAGGTTGAATGTAGGAAATGGGCTACACCAACTAAATGCCATGTGGATTTTAGCTACACATGATGCTTTAAGTTTTAGCTTTCACATTTTCCAGATTCTGTACTGCATTAGTATATGCCTCTGAACTTCATATAAAGTGTTAGAAAGATTTCTTCACAGTTTAGTTAGACAAAACAATCCTTTTCCAGCCCAAGAACCAAGGGCAATGTCACAGCTTCAGGCCCAAAAATCATAAACCAAAGCAAATTGAGGAGAGCAAATTGGGAGGATGGGACTTCATAACCTGAAGCTGTAATTGGACAATTAATATGTAAACCCCAATATGTAAATGGACCAAAATTTATAAAAGTGTGAAAACTTTTGACCCAGGGGCCATCTTGGGTGTAGCCTTGGCCACGTTCTTGTGGCCCTAGGTGTAGCCTTTAAAGGCCTTTTAATAAACACCTACTTTATTCCTTTAACACCCTCTAGCCTCTGTTCTAGGTAGCCTCTCAAGGCATCACACATACCCTGTAGCAAAACATTTAAGTATGTTAGACTGGCACATACCTACAAAAGTATGTTGAGAAAAGGTAAAAAAACAGTAGGCACTGTGCTGTGCTCAGCCCCTTACATGCATGAGAAAATATTAAGGTATTCCACCTCTTTTACCATTTCACTTTACAACAAGCCTGAAATTCAGTAATGAGCTGAAAAAGTGCTGCATGTTGGAACAGGGTTTAAATATTAAAAATTAGTAAAAGAATTTTTTCCCCTTTTCCTGGTCCTCATTACCAGAGGTTTTATTTTTTTTTTTGTTTAGTTTATGTGTGAGAATGACCCTTTTGAGCCATTTTTGGCCTGCATGCTGACACAGTAGCTGCATCCCACAATCCACTCATAATTTCATTTTCACATTTCACATTTCCCTTCTGCATGCCAAGGCCAACTTGTGGACTGCATTAAACACAGGATTACTGTAGGTATTTCCTGTGTTTGCAATGGTTTCTATACCATAGGATCTGCAAGGAAAGTATTAAAAAATCCAAAGTCAACCAAGAGTAACCCTTCAGCAGTTAAGCAAATAGGTACAAGATGTATGGATTTCCAGAAATAAGCATGCAACTGTAGGTGTGGTGAGCATTTACCAGGGACTTAGCCAAAGAAATGCCAATCTTTTATAGAAAAAGTGAATTTCTCTATACCCTGTTGGCATATAGATAATGTGTAATAGGTGTGAGGGAAATGGCATTGTATTTTCATAGTGCCTGCTGATGCCTCCTACCACTAAGTATGAAGCTTTTAATTTGCCTGTGAAAGTCTTGTAAGCATCAGCTAGAACTGCTTACAGTTAATGAAATGGCCTATGCCCAAAGGTGTCATTCAGACTTTTTGGTGAAAAAGACTTGTTCTCTTAAAATGAAGAACAAATTGGTTATTACTCAGTTACATTCACAGTTACCCATAAACTACCTTAAAAACTAGAAAGGTAGTGAAGAAAATTCTCCCCGGACTTGAATTCAAAGTAACTTTCTCTACATTATTGCTGTCTTATGGGCTCCCTGTTCTATAGCTAAAACATAATGTGAAAATCCAGCATCAATTTCATTCTCTCCCAGTCCAGTGCTGTCAGAATTTGTGTATTACAAGTGTCCTCAGCACCTGTGGTTTCACTTAGGTGTAACCCTGTCACTTACAGGAGGTTTGATTGTAATTGGGAGGGTGGGAAAGAAGGAAATTAAGAGCATCTGGTCCTCAGTGAAGCTTTTCTCAGTGTAGAGAAATAATGGTGGCCAAAAAGGGACTTGAGAAGGAAAATCTAATGTGAGAACTATGTGAGACTTTCCAGGTTGTAATATGCATGTAAGTGTGGACATCACTGCCAGATGCATAGGCCTGGATGCAACCTTTTCTCACAACACTGTCACTCCATTAGTTTTTTATTCCAAATATTACATTTTTAGGCTATGTCGAGCGTAGAAACAAATTGGAGTCCATTTCTTACATGCAATAAACACTCTGGTTTCTTTCCCATAGTGTAATTTATCTTCTTTGTTCAGGTGAGAAAGTAAATGCAATGTGTAAAAAGATTTATGCAAATATGCATACATATGTGTGTGTGTTTCTTATGTACTTATATTCCTATGTGTCCATACAGTTTAATGAGGATAGCCTGATTTTTTTGTGACTGTTTCATGGCTGAATTATGCCTAGTCATACTCTGCACACACTTCATCTGAAACTTATCTTGTGGCTGAGGCACTTGTAAGAGCTCTCTCAAATGTGTTCTCTAGTGTCTTTTACTGCCATTGAAAAACTACTCAAGTTCTCTTCTCAGTGAGAACATTGATAGGATCTCTTTTTCTACCCAAACACGAGGGTTTTTTTCAGAAATTTAAGTTTCAATTTTTACCCATCCATCAGAATTTGTTTAAAATTGGTCAACATCTGCAAAAGCTACAGCATAAAGCATGGACAGGCACAAACAGAAACAAAAAAGGACATGTTTGTTTCTGGCACGCTTTATAGCTCCTTAAGTAATCTTTCTTTACTGTCTCTTAGTTGTGTTTTCCACATACAGTTCTGGTTCTTTACATAAATGAAATGTTCTTAGATTGCAGACAGTTGGGGCTTTTTCTTTTTTTTTCTATCTGTTATTAGTGTGTCTCACTTAAAAGTAAAGAAAAGCAGTATATCGGATAACACCCACACTCCCTAAATGCATAAATCTGGGTTGAAAAGTTCAGCCCGATTAATTCCTGAATACTTTGACCAAGATTTGTTGAAGCTGGTCCAAGTTTTTAAATTCTTGACTATCAACACAGGGAAATATCTTCTCAGGGGATTAGAAAGAGACCTTAAAACAAAAGCACATTCTGGAACAAGGCAGGAATATTTTGCTTTTTCAGGTCAGGCCAGGCCAGGCCAGCTGTATCTCATCTCTAACCTGAATATTTATAAGCTGTAGGAAAGCTGGCAATTTTATACCTTCTTAGAGATTATTGCCAGTTCCCTGTCTTGATGGCGAAACATTTTTACCTTTTTGAGGCTTCTGAAAGGGACTTTCCTACTGATTTGCCAATAGGGCGTTGTAGATCAATTTGGAAGATATGAGACATTTATTTTTTCCAATCTGAGTAAGCATGTATTTTTATATCTCTGAACTAGTGATTGAGTGGTAGTATCACTGATGGGAATTAGTTTGTCTTTCTAGAGGCACAGATCAGCAATGGGAAATCAAAAATCAGATCTCCTTGGGTCAGTGAAGAATCCTATGGCCATGAAAAACAAATTGTAGTTCTACTGCAATCTCACTCTGTCAGCGAAAAAGTCAATTTTATGCAAGGAGGATGTATATCAGATGAAGTCTGTTGGTAGATGTATAACAGACTGGATGGCTCCTCTGTGTTCATTCAGGCATGTTGAAATTGGCATGAACTCCAGTTGTCTTAATTAATTTAGAAGAAATACAGGTGGTCACGACTAATCTGTACCAGGCAGGTGTTTCCATGTGTTGTAGCAGTGCATAACTCAAGGAAGCAAGGCCTCTGCTCTGTCAATCCCATTCTTTCACTAGACTCCGCTATCATAATTCTGTATTTAAAAGGCTAATTTTTCTAACTCTATCTGATTTATTGCTTGGGCTAGCATTAGCTAGATTTCTGTGACCTCCAAGTTAGCGCCCTGGATTGAGTATTGTCTCTTGATGACCACAGAAGTGGTCACTGCAAAGCCAGCAGTGGATTAGCTTCCTCTGACTCAAAAGTAGGCACAACCAGCTTCTGTCACCCTTTCAGATCCCAGCTGGCCCTGAGGAAAGGCTCTCCCAATGAATAAAAGAGAATTTCTTACATCAGAACATTGGATTGTTCTCTGCTTAATAGAACTGCATTTCTATTACCATGCCAAGTAAAGAAGGGTTTGCCAAGTGAAATGGTACAAAATAGATACAGGAGTCCAGAAACCACGGTCTCCCATCAAAAGAAACCCCTGTGTAGCTGTTAGACTGGATCCTTCCAGATGTCAGAGCTCTGTATCCAGGCTGCTCTGTAAAAATTTCTGTAACAAGACACAAATACGACATACCTTGCAGTCAGCGCCAATAGGTTTTTTGCATTCCTCACAGGTGTTGGAATAAAGATTTTCATAACATTTCACACAGTAGGGGCTGTCCTCCTTCAGGATGTACTTCTTACCAAATAGAGACTCTTTGCAGTAGTGGCAATCAAAACGTTCAGTCATGTTGGTGTCTGGAGTCCAGCAATCCTGCCACAAAGACAAGAACAGACACATGTCAGACTAAGCTACACCTGATCCAGTCCCTCAGGAAAGGTTTATCAATTCTTGTTTATCACAATGTACCTCAGTTTTAATCCAACTTTCAGTCAAATAAATGAACACAACAGGAGGAAACTGGGTATAAATTTTGCAGTGCAGCCCATCTAAATTAGCCATCTGTTGATCCATCTTTGGCCAGACATAGTGTTAGAGATGAGAGAGAGGAGTAAATCTGGACTCTGAAGGATTCTTGTAGGTTTTGTAAATGGAATTTGACCTATAGGTCTGCAGTAAGAAGGTGCTTCTCTAGGAGATGGAGGGAGTCAAGTCTTTTAAGAGAATGAGCCAGCTAATCTTCAGAAGCAACATCTCCTGCATAAGGCAAGAGAAAGGTTTACATTGCTAGTAGATTTTAGTCATGCACAGCCTATCAGGCACCACAGTTATGTGCTTCTGCACCTTCCTTCTCTGCATTCTCAGTAAGCCAGTGTCTGGCAATCATTCCCCCACAGGCAGACACCAACCCTCCATCTCTACTCATGAGCGGGACTATGGGCAGGGAGGTGTAGGATCGGTGACTGTATATCTGATTCTCCTTTGATGCAACTGAAGGAGTTACCAACAGCTGTAGTGTATTGGGACACAAATTGTCGCAATTGTATTGGCTCCCAGGTGTCCTGGCTCAGACAAATGCCAAACAATTATTATGGAAGGGAAAAAGCAGGTAGAAGAAACTGTACATGATGTTTCAGTTTGTCTGAATTAGGGACAATTGATGATTGCTCCTCAGGTTTTGTTACGTCTCTATCATTTTCTGGATGCACACAGAAGCAAAGATGACACAGATACCTTCAATGAATATTTATTATTACCTGGGATAATTTTTGGGTTTCATTACAGTCATCACCTTCTTTCTTGACCCGAGTCTTGCAGCATGTGTTGCACCTGAAATCTGTTTGGAGGTTACAGCTGGAGCAGGGCACAGCTGTGTGCTTAGGAAAGGTAATTTCCCAAGCAGAAAGTACATGCCCCCCAGACTGCATGATCATCACTGCCCGCAAGGCTACATCTCCTCTTTAAGCCACGTCTGATCTATAAATCCTTAAATGTTTTGAGTACTAATAGCTTAAGTGGCTACCTCTGTCTTTCATGCATAAGTGACATTTATATCAGCTGCAGTTATTTTGCCAACTTTAGCTCACAGTTTTAAACAAAATGTTACTTGCTTAGTGTTCTTGGCACAGGTCACTGTTTTCTGGAGTTTGTCCTCTCCCTCTGACAGTGGGAGCAACCCATAGGGCATTTTGAAATCCTGAGTTGTCCTCCAGGATTTCAGTTTTTATTATTATCTTTCATTCTGTCTAGCCAGGATGGGATTAAGGTTTTAGGGCTGTCTGAATGGACAAACTTTATATTGATAACTGAAAGCTAATTTTTTTTAGTGGTCAATTCACCACTGAATTTTGTGGTGACTAGTACAGACTGAGGGGTAAGTGCTTTTACATGTGTGAAGCAGGTAAGTGATGTCTCAGCTGCTGGAAAGTCCTGTGAATTCCAAGTAACTACTAAAGAAGAGAGACTGACTAGCAAACCCCAAAATGTGCTTGGAGGAAGCACAAATCCTGACAGCTAACCATTTGTCCTTCTGACAACCCAGGACTAGCAGTGCAGTTGCTTTGGCCTTAAAGATCGTCTAGGAACTGTTTAACTTTCTTATCCCAGAGGGGAACTGGGAGTATTCACGGTGCTCTTTGTCCTTAAGGAGTAGAGAGATCATAGGACTGATAAGAAGACAGAAAGTGAGAAGATGTTCTGGAGAGAGAAGTGCAGTGACTGCCCAAAGCTCCCCTCTAGCCCATTTCCAAGAGCAGCAGCTAGCAATGGAAGTATAAGGCAGGAGAACAGGGACAATACAAAGGAACATTTCCTTAAAAATTGCTTCCAGCAAGTTAGTCTTCTCTTGAAGTATACCTGCAGTCTTTACCAGAACATTTAAAAGATGATAATGGATTTTCCTCTCTGTTTTGAGTTTTTGTTTACACCCCTAACCTACACAATAGGTTTGGACTTTCCTGGGAAAGAACTAGTCAGGACTTAATTTCCTTCTGGAGTAACCTCAGCAGAATGAATGGAGTCAGACCAGGGTACACGGAGTTATATATGTAGACATATGACTAAGTCTGAGAGGAGTTTTTGTTCAAGTCTGAGGAGTCCTAGAACTTTTGTTCAAATAGTCTGTACTCAGGACAGAAATCAGTACATTTTTACCAAACTATATTTGGTATTTTTTTCCAAATGACAGGATTTTGTTGCCCATTTAATGTGCGTTATTGCTTAGTTAAAATGTGAGCAGAAACCACTTATGAACTTGCATTTGCCACCCTTCTTCAGAATTACTTCTTTCTAGCCCTGATTTAAAAGTAGATGTGTGATACTGAAGAGTGAAACATTTCTCTGCGGTCATGATGTGTAAAAACAAAAATATACTATAGAGTGTGATTCCTTTACAGCTTTATACCACTTCATCCAAAGCTGCTAAATGTAAAATATAGAAGTGCATTGTGACTGGAAGAAGGAAGTTCCTGTCTCTTGGTCACACAACTTTCCTTCTTGAGTGGTGTATTTTCTTCTGGGTGCATTTCACAGGAGCAGAGGCAAGCATTATGTAATAAATGCATTTAATAATTTATATAATAACGTAATAGTTCATCAATGCAAAATAATTCAGCAATTATTTAACAGTTGCTGCCACTATTTCAGAAAATACCTGGGCACTGCCGTCCTATCCTGAAAGAGATCTAGTTTTGGTAAATGTGCTCTAAGATTGTCCCAGGGGATTTTCCCCCTCACTCTGAGCAGGGAGAGGCAGTCCTCATTTCTACATCTCAGATTTAGGGATAAACTCTGCTCTATGAAGACACTGCTGGGGCAGTTCTGGATGAGATTGGCAGTTCTGGATGAGATTTGAGGAACAACTCGAGAGATTTGGGAAATTGAAAAACAAGATCTGCATTTTGGCTTTAGTTATGTAAATATTTTATTGGATCTGGGACCAATTTTGGATCCAATATCTCTTACAGTTAGGAATGTAGGTTCATGTGGTTTCATTCAGCAAGCTGGAATTAAGGGTGAAGCATCCCAAAATTCCAGGGATGTTTAAATCCAGGCCTTGGACTGAATCTCATTATCTACTATGTGGTATTTTGAGCTTATTGTACAGGGATTTTTCTGCTCCAGAGAGAATTAAATGTGAAGTAATAATGGGTCTTATCTACTAAATACTAGGAGGAATTTCAAACAAATAATTTCACAAGTTAAAACAAATAATTTAACTATTGTCTCACAATCAAGAAATGCAACATAATACTGAGCAATATTTTTGCCTGTCACTTTGTACACATGCTTTTTTACATTGCCAGTCCATATTAATGGACTGTTATATAAAATTCCCTTATTTTTTTATGTTAGTGCTGGCTTTATGCACTGTTTTGGACTTTAAGGGAAAAAAAAAGAAACAGGAAACTTGCCCAGCTGTGGATGGACACAAATTGCAATTCAACCTCCTTGCCATTGATCTATTTATTTCTCTTGTGTTTGATACTTGTTAAACACAGTGTTGTGGGACAGAGGCTCATCATTATTACAGCTCTTTGTGGTATAGATTTTATCACTGTAGTCATTCTATACTTAGGCTTTTTCAGATTGCTCTCAACATAATCATGATGGAGAAGTTGACTCTTTCTGCCATTCAGTGTCCCTCCTATAGTGTCAGACATAACAAGTACATCTCCGAAGGGAAAAGTATGGGAAAAGTATTTCAGTCGCATGCCCAAAAGAGAAGCTACAGCTTATGCCAAATGCTACTACTACCCACACTGTGTCTCACAGGAAGTAAGAATTGGCAGGAAAATTACCAAGAAGTTAGTAGACTGACTCAAAACCTATGTTTCTTTCCTCTTCTTTCCCCATTGGCTGAGTCTCATTTTACTGGCAGCAATTCCTAAAAGTGTGTATTACTGCATAAATATTAGGGCTCATTGTGTCATTAAGAAATTATCCAGTGTTCCCCCATCCCATGACACTATTGACCACCAAAAAAGCAGACCTCGGCTGCTTCTTCAGCTATGTCTGCAAGCCTAATAAATGCTGTTGTGCCCATCTCTTCTTAGGGGGTGTGGAGCACTGAGAGGTGCAGATGCAAATGCACAAGAGAGAGAAAGAGGCCAAGGGAAACTATCTAAAACATGTAGGAGTTGTTTAGTTTATTCAGAGAAGTTCTGATCTCTTGTTGTAATAGCATCTGGAGACACAGAATTAAGCCCCTGTAGATGCCAAAGGGGGCCTTTGCTGTTGACTTTATTAGGTCAGTAGTGCTGGGGCTCTCTACCTGTGCCCCTGGATTGGTTGCGTCAGCCACCCACACAGGAAACAAAAAGTCTTCCTTCAAGATGTACAGGCATTTCTCCCACCTGGCTATTTTTCCAGAAGAACAGTACTCATGGAGAATTTTCTATCTGTTTATTTCTCTTCCCCCGAGGAAGGAAAATTTGGGTCTGGCAACTCCAGTGACATGATCCATGTGGGTCTAGAGCATTTGGAAACAATTTATGTTAATGCTCCAAAGGCTAAAATGAAAAGATTTATTTACAACCATGAACTGACAGTTCAAACTATGCTGGTCTTTCTGGCAAGAGGTGATCTTTTTTCCTGTAACTTAGCTGCTCTTACCACATTCATAATCTATCATCTTGTTGCAGCAACAGGAAAATACTCTTGGAAGACTAAGCATCTTTCCAAACCAGACCATAAGATTATGCAAGGGGAAAAGAAGGAAACCTAATTTTACTTCTTTTTAATTTACTTTAGAAAAATAAGAAATTACCATTTTCTTGTAGTACTGATGAGAGGCGGGGCGTGGGGGGAAATTGTGTATGGTCAAAATTCACCTGAACCCCAGATGAATTTGTAAGAAAGTTAGCTGGTGTAGATGTACCCCATGGATACCCAAAGCACTCCTGCGTGTTTAGATTTATGAAAACATGGGAAGGGCTGGTGGCCCTCTATTTGGCTGTCCAGATGTATCTTACCCACTTCATTGAGTGCCCACAAAGAGTGTCACGATGGAACCAAGGGATCCTGAGTGCTTGGAGGTGCTGCTGGCCATAGGACAAGCGTTGATGCTTGAGCTTCTCGGATCCGTGACCCTTCAGCAGCAGCTCCTGGCCACGGGAAGCCAAACCAGCCAATGCACAAAGGGCAGGTGTCCCTCCGTGGGCCACAGGAGGACTTTTGCTGCCTTGCACTAAAGGTGGCCAATGCAAAGGTTAACCAGGCTATGAGGGTGGTCTGGGGTTTATTCGTAGCTTGGAAATGAGACAGGGATATTTAGGCAGGCGTGGCTGCACCTCTTGTCTTTTAAATTTTTAAGCTGAGAAGAAAGCAGAAGCCTTTTTCTCTTGCTGCTGCCATGGAAGAGCAATCCTGAAGTAAGTACAATAAAAGAATTTGGCACCCTGTCTTCAAGAAAACAAGATCCTTATGATAAATAATTTCTCTCCCAGAACAGCCCTGTTAACAAACCTAGTGCTTTACCAGTGTCTATGTCAAGGCTGGGATATTAAAAGTACTCAGTTACAGAGGTGTTAATGATGTTTCTTAAACTCAGAGTAGATATTTTGGAAGCTCTTCATCAAAAGTTAGGAAAATTTGATTTAATATTTGAAAATAATAGTAATAATAACAAAAAAAACCCCCAATAAAATATTGACCCTAATTAAAATATTCCAGTCATGCGTTTAGATGCTAAATTTTAAAAGCAATTTAAAGGAAAAAATGTTTAATTTTTAGTAGAATTATCCTACAATATTCTTCAAAATTACATTTGGATTTTTCCAAGGACTCACCTTCCTTGGAAATGGCTGACCTATTTTGGGTATGGTATAACATTCTGATCCCTTTTTCAGATTCTCTTTAATCTCTCTAGAGCAATTTTCTGACCAGACAGACGGCATTAACATATGCACATAACCAAAGCATACCTGGTTCCTGCCTGGATTGCAGAGTCAGCCTATCATGAACTGGAAAGTGGATAGTGTCCTGGTTAAGATTGTATTCCTTAGCAGAACATAAATAATATAAAAAACAAAATAGAAAATGTTTCTTGTGCAGCAAGCTTCCTCATGCATCTGGCTAAAGAAACCCCAGATATAGCAGTGGAGAAGGAACACTCCGCTTGTGGTTTCTGTATGGTTTATTGTGTTTGCCAGTCAATAAAGATCTGCTCCAGTCTAGAGCCACTCCAGCAGTGGTAGAGCAAGAACCAGTGGTAATATCTACAAATGTCAGAGAAGAACTGAGCACTGACACCTTGAAAGTGTACCCCCCCAGAGTTTGCTCTGTGGTTATCTCAGGCTGATATTGAAATGAGTGGAGGGTCTATGGTCTTACCCATATTCCTGCACACATTTCAGTTACAAAAGAAACATATTGAAATAACATGGAGCATGACTTAAATCTGCCACAGCAAGGAGGAGCACAGTTCAAGTGGAAAAGCTTGTTTTTATTTTCTATTTTAAAGCCTTTTCAAATTGCTGTCCTTCTTCTTTCTCTTGCAAAATAAGCAAATGCTTGCTCAAAGGAAAGGTCAAATAGTTGAACCTGCTTAGGCATAAAAATTTGTATTTCTAATGAGAGCATTTAAGCAGATAACAGAAAATGATAGAGAAAAAACTGTATAATATTAATAAACCTTATTATTTCTGGCACTATTCTGCAAAAGTAGTGCATAAGCTATGTGTCTGCAGACACTAAACTCCACCAAAAAGTTTGTTTTCCAGAAAAGTATCACTTTCTCTTATTGACAGGAACACTGCTAATCTCAGAGAAATTAGACTTTTAGATAAAAATGCCCAGAAATGAAATGTGCTACATTGCAGTCGCATTTCCAGATTTTTCTGTATTTTTGAAATCCTGCATACTACTACCCAGGGCACAAAACCAGAACAGTGTCCCAGATAGCCTGTGTTTCCTTCTTTAAAGAAAGGATAGAAAAAAAATTGGGATGATTTGTGGAAAGAAGAATGCTTTGTTATTTGTTCTGGCCTCTAGCAGCACAGCTCTGGCTCTCTTTACTGAGCTAAGACCACAAAGACCCCTTGTGTCTAAGATAATTGGCACGCCTGGTTTGGGGGGCCAGTTAATGCATATAAAACTGCTGCAGCAGTGAATGCCTCAGGGCTGTGAGGTATCCAAACTTCCCTGCTCAGCCGCCATGCCCCTGGCCTTCCAAAATGTGACAGAGGAGGCCATGTAAACCTTGGGGGCACCCATTCAGCTGGGCACAGCTTAGCAAAGCAGATTGACTGCACTGGGTGAAACCAGTTAGGCCCAGTTTTGGGGGGCATGTGGCTGGAGACTGGACACAGAGAACATCTACTAAGGTTGAGTCAAAGCACCTGTGGTGAAAGAGAGGTACAGAAGAAAGCACGAAGACATAGAGAGCCTGGTGACATGGACATAGGTAAGGTGGGAAAGACTGTTTCCAGTTGAAGAAGGATGTTGAATCCACCACGGAGAGCTGCATGGCATAGTATGGAGAGGTGGAATTCATCAAAGGTGAGATCCTGGTCTCTGAGGACACTACTGCTCTAAATCTCAAGGGTGCTTCAGAGCAATGACTAAATACACCTATGCAAATGCTTACAGGTATTTCATGGCTTTGTGCAATTCACTGCTTTTATTATGCAAGATGAAGTGAAGAAAGAGTGATGGGTTTTGAGCCCTTATGCTCATGCTTGCTGAAGGTCTAGAACTAACACCATCAGAGTGATACCTTAGACCTTTCTCTGCAGTGGTTGATACGTTTGAAACTTTAAATTCAAAAACTTCCTGTGAAAGACAGTGGTGAATATGCTTATGTCAGTGTTATGTTCACCTGCATTCCTCTTATGGCATGTTATTATATGTACAGTAACCATTCAGCATCCTAGTTGATATAACCCAATATAATATAGAAGGGTAAGTGAAAAGGAACAAAATTAACTTTTTCACCTGTCATGAGTATTTTGATGTTAATCCTTAGGAGAAGGCTCTAGTGGTTTATAATCAAATTCTGTCTATATATAACTAATTAATATTGTTGAAATGTTAATGCTTCAGTGGCTGTCAATGTATCCAAGATTTATTTTCATGAAATGTGTCATTACCCTGCCATTTCACACTCTCACTTGGGGTGAATCTGCATCGCAAATAACTGTGCATATATAAATTAAATATTAAAACTACCCCATTAGAAATAATCAGTCTAAAAATGCAAATTATGAGATCCTCCCAGTCTCTGAAGCAGTACCCAAGTGAGGGAAGATGATTGCCTACAATACTACACCGTTCAGAGTTTGTCCAGAGAAGCTCAGGACAGGTTTACCCACCAGAGAAACACAAAAGAGACTTAGACCTGAATGTTCTGGTCCATGAGGACCTTGAAAGGCTGTGAGCATGCTGGCCAGCAGGAACAGGCATTGCTTGTGGCCGATGGTGTTAACACTTACCTGACCTCCCCTTAACTCTGAATATCCTGGCCCCTGTGAGAGGAGGCAAGGGAGGGAGTGAGGACATCAGCAGGTAACACATTGCATGGCTCTGAGGTTCAGAGCTCCATATGCTGGAGAACTAAGCCAGAGCTCTCTCATGAATGTAGGGCTCTGCAGCCCTCCTCATCCCTTTATTTTGGGATGAAAGCTTGAATTTGCGGTGCAGTGCAGCAGAAGCTGTCATTAACCCTAACAATTATAGGAGTTATACTTTGTCACCAGTGTTTTGGGGCTGTGGGTTTTTTCTTATGTTCAAAGCATGATGGAATCCTGGCAAACTGTGTGATCAAAGGAGATGTCTGATCTCTTTTCTAATGCAAGGTGCACCATCTGGGAAAGCTGGTGTCTGCATGGACAGGGAAGAAGTGATTTCAGGGAAAGTGCTATCCCTAGACTTCTCTGAGAAGTGGGAAACAGATCATTATTTGTACCTGAGTTCTTCAGCTGGGAATCACCATTACGTGCTCTACACGGTAGGAACTTCACATGGACAAACAATATCTAACACAACATAGCCACTGCTGTGAGATAACAGTGATTTCACAAATGCTAGTAATATCTTCCTGTAAATCCAAACCCTCTGGAAATGACTATTTGGTGCTCGCATATGTAGCACTGCTGATTTCCGTGGGAGCACATTTGGCAGAACGGCAAGAACCAAAAATTACTATATTTTATCTCAGCACTTTAGCCATCTTGGGCTTTTCCAAAAGACCGCAAGAACTGGTCCATCCCCTAGCCTCAGGTGTCCTAGTTAGATTGAGATGTCAGGTGGGAACCCCAGGTAACTTTTACAGATTTTATTCCTCAACAGCATGATTTTATGTTTTTTCAGCTGCCTCACTCACCTCAACCACGTTGGTTCACAAGCCAGAGATAATTTTACCCTGTGGCTAGGGTAAAAGACAGTGTTATTAGTGTTCTGGTTAGATTTTGACAGTAATGCTATGGTGTGTCAGGACCTGAGTTTTCAATACAGCAACACATACCCTTTTTTAAAAAATTTTCTCCATATGTGACCAAGAATTGGTCAGGTTCTATTGAAAAAGCAACCTTTAGAATCCATCCTTTCCCAGTTATATCTACAGATGCACAAAACAGACATAAATTTTTGTAAAACAAATACAGAACTTTTTTTTTTTTTTTTGCCTTCCAAATCTAAATGTCTGAAGAAATCATGTTCAAAGTTTACCATTTGGCTGATAAAATGCACACAAGATTTTGGCCAGAAAACTTGGAGTCCCATAAATTTACGAACTGATGAAAATAAGGTTCACAGCAGAAACCCAGAAACAACCTTAACTGTAGCATTCTTTCACATTTGGATGCATTTGTGTATCTAATAACACAGCCTTGTGCTGGTTCCTTTTAGAACAATTCCTATTCAAGACAACATATAAATATGCATAAGCATCAATAAATGTTACAGCTACTGACCCTGGCAATCTCAATGTCGATTAGGAATCTTAGTTAAAATACCTCTAGATTAGAGTCAGGGGAGTGGCAATCACTGACTGACTGACTTGCTGGTATATGTATTTTTACATCTGCTGTCTTATGTACTCAGCAAAGCTGTCTGTGTCTCTGTACACAGCAAAGCTAAAATATGCAGGTATTTGGTCAACTAAATAAACATATCCCTTGGGGGGAGTAAAAAGTCTGGGACAGCCATCAATGCAGACAATGAAAGTTAGTATTTCCTTTATTATGTATACACAGAGAAATCCACGTTAGCATACAGTAAGGACTGGGTTACTGGGGATGCACACACATGCACACTGAGAGAAGCACAAAAAGAAGGAATGCAGAGCTATTAATTGGGATTTGTATTCTAATTTATTCTCTCCACATAAAAAGAAGAAATACGATGCTGATGGCTCCCCGTTTTTCCCATATAAAATCTGTCCACACTGTTTGCCTGCAAAGAAGAGAGGCTACCTTTGTTTCTTGCGCATCTGCGCTTGCTACAGTACAAAAATGCTCCTTTGTTGAGCTCGGCAGCAGGAGCGCACAGAGGTGTAAGGAATCTAAGACCCCATCTTCTACTTTTTACCACCTCCACAGTGGATTACACACGCAGCACAATACAATCATTAAAAATAGTTACACATGAAAAGACCCAGCGCCTCATCAGCTCGCTGATGTGTCACGTTACTGACGGACAGGCAGCAGTAATTGCTGTGATAAGAAATTTGTCTTTTTGTCCTCTTCACAGCCCTCCCTGTGCACTCAGGAGAAAGGGCGACCGGCGATCTGTCTCCTCGCATCCTTCCCCAACAACCCACTGGGATATTAAAGAACCCTCTCCTTCTCTCTGCACCCTTTGTTCAAAGCGACACCCCCAAAGATATGTTCTGTGGGTAGTGGGAGCGAAGTGGAAAAAAGGGATATTTACTTACAGAGCAGTAGCGGGCAGTTAATGCCACCTCCTGGACCGGGGACAGGGGGTCACATCCATTAACAAATGTGCAAAGAGCACACTGGCCTGCTTGCAGCGGAGAGCTGTACAGCCAGACGGGGCTTTCTAGTGCCTGCAAAGAGCGGCTCTGCCGATCCCAGCTCTACAGTCAGTGCTGTGAGAAAGCGCCTGCTGCCTTCCCCAGCCTAGTGAAACCCCTCGCTATCATTTTACCATATAAGGAGACAAAAGCATCGGAGACTCTCATTCTTTGAGGCGCTCTGCAGCTGGCATTCGACACTTTCTCTATTCCAAGGGTGTCAATACTTCCCCCTCCTAAACATCTTGTCTTTCTTGGCCCCCTTCCTAAAATAAGGTTCCCTCTCTCCCCTCCTCCAGCCTTTGTTTCTCTAAACCCCTGATGCTCATTAATAACACGGCTTTGCTAAATCCAAGAGCTCGCTGTTAACAGAAGGAGAGGTTTTACAGCAGCTCAAGCCCATGCATTTGTAAGGCTCTTCACCTGGCTGAGAGAATGCAGTCCTTGGTTAAAATTGGTGAGGCTTTATTTGCTCTGGTTATTTTGCCTGCTGAAAGTCTTGCCAAAGAAGAGTGAAACAACCTGTCTCTCCTTTGTGGAGAGGTGCACATTTGTACAAATACCAAGTGTGCAGGCATTTCTTTACGAGCATTCAGACCCCAGCCCAGTTTCTCTCCACCCCTCTTTCTTGCCAAGCTTCCCCATAATCAGAAGAAAACGAACAAAAGCAGGGAAAATCAATGAAGCCAAAACCAACCGTCTTTTTGTAAGAGAAAGCCAAAGGAACAGATTGTCTCAGCACATGCTCAGTACCCAGTCGAGAGCCTTGCCAGTGTGCACATGGTAGGAAGAGGGGGAACTATCAATCCTACTATAATCAGGAACTACTTTTTCCGCTACAAACTCTGATTTCATTTATCAACCATTCCATTTTTATTCTGCTAATCAAAATAGTGAGGGTCCTGGGAAACCTCCCAGAGGGAAGAATTTGGATCAGAAGCACACGGGAGATGTCCGCTCTCTGCACCTTGAGGGTAGGCTGGGGAGGCATTTCAGGGTAATTCTTCTGTAGCGACTGGTGATTGCCAAAGGGAAGTAGTTTAATACGAATGCTTTCAACCTTGAGGGAAACCAGAAGGATAAATAGGTAAAGCTCATTATCCTGAGAGAGTCTTGCTCTTATTTTGCATCCAGAAGATGCCAGGTAGTCCAGTTTTGGGTACTGGGTTCTGGCATGTGCCTGAGCTGTGGTGTAGATGTGAATATGGGTAAGACAAGGGTTTCCCCTGCAAAACAAACTTATGGCAGAACCCTGCCCTGTACTTGCTGTCCTCTTATGCACCCAAATGTAGTCAGATTTGGAATGGGAGTGAAATGTGTTAGCTGGTCTCCATGCTACTCCAAATCCAGAAAAGCACAGAATAAAATGGTGGGGAAGGGCCATTCCTAGTTCTTCTATCAGAAGCCAAATCTCCTTTACAGATGTGAGTTATTTTGATGACCAGCAATGATCTGCTTGTCAATTGATCCAGCCTTTGCTGCTGAGTTTTCAAAGCACAGGCATCATGCCCTGGAGGACTGACAACAGGCACACAGGATTAAGAAGGCCATGGCAATTAAATCTTATTTAAATCAAGCTGCTGCACTCCCCAGCTATATGGAGAGTCCTTGACTCTTCCCTTGAGTTTGCAGTGGCACCGTAAAATGAATTAAATCAGAAAGTGAAAAATTTTCATTGAACCCATGAGCTACCTTAGAGATGCACCTATATCTTGGGAGAGCTACTGGTTGGCTTTCCAGTCCCATCAGTGACTTCCTGGATGCCCTTGGACAGGACATTTCATCTTTCTATTCATTGGCTTCACTGCAAATATAAAGCTCAGGACAGCCAAATTCACTTGTAAGTTACTAGGAAATTTACAAAGAACTAGCTAGAGCATAAATATAATAGGAGTAATGGTTTCTCTCTTTTAGGTTAAACCATTGCACAGTGGCAACAATAATAATTTATTTCCATCTTAGTTACTGTTCTTAGCTCTGATTTAGTAGTGTACATACACAAGAAAAAAGGCCTTGAAGGTGATTAGAATTGCACTATTTGATGCCAAACTTTTCTAAACAAACGAAATATTCTGAATGTGTTAATTGATTTTTTTCAGTGATATTTTTATTTCCCCATCTGTTCACTGACAGCTATTGCAGCAAATCTGACAGAGGTTTTTGATGATCCCTGTGGCCATACAAAACAGTTGTTTTCCGTAATTGTAAGTTTAAATATATACTGGCTCCAGCTCAAATTATTTACTTTGTCTGTTGCAGGTCTGGGTTGACTTAAGGAAAACAAGGTAATTTTTGCCTAATTTAGTGTAACACCTCTGATTCCTTGAAGGCAGAAGATCCTCCGCTGATTTAAAACCCATTGATTTGTGGGCTCACTATGGCACTTGAAATCAGGAGCCACATCAAGACTGTGTGGAGCTGTGAAAGAGATGAGGAAGGTTACGGGGCAGCACCTTCCCTCATCCCATGATGACGTGTATGCACTCCATCAAACGCTACAAGGGAAGGTACAGGGAATGTCAGACCTCTTACCCTCCTTCAGAACCACTCACTTCACATTTATCTGGCAAGGAAATATTCATTAGTGATTGGCAGCCCTTCCCAGCCCCCTTCCCACCAGAATCAAATCCAACAGGTGTGGGTGGGTGGGAGAGCCACAGATTTCATTAATATTCAGAGGGATGGGCAGGAAAGGGCAGAGGTCCTTTCACTAACAAATTTATTATGTAACCCACTTCTTCTTTTTCAACATTTATATTTGACATTTTAATTTTGCTTCATTGGTTCTCTGAGGAACCCAGCAGAGACCAGACATCTTCAAGGCTTCAGAGGAGTCAATGCAGTGAAAACAGAGGCAGTGCTTCCAATAGGGGGCCTAAACAAAGGGTGGAAATGCAAGTACAGTGATTCAGAAACTTACCCTATTCTTTATGTTTTCCTCATGTATATAGCATTTACATAGCATATATTGCTTGTTCTTCAGTGGTCTGTGTGTTTAACAGGTTAATTCTATATGTAGAATGCTGTACCTCCATATGGGGAAAGAAGGTGGAAACAGTACCATTTTCATAGCAGGACTTCTCAATGATTTTACTGAGCCTTTGTAAATCTTACTTCAGCTACTGGGCTGATGCTGGAATAACTATAATTTCAGCTCTTATCTCCTTTTCTGGCTGAAAAGAATGAACAAAGAAAAGTAGTGGAAAGAGACAGCTGGAAGTGGAATATTTTTATTTCCCCTGATTTGAGACACAAAGAAATACAATGTCTCTGAGAGAGCAGGGGAGGGGAAAATATGCACTTTTAGGTTTGAAAATGGCTAAGCTACTGGCTGATTTCTTACTCCACCAATTTATCCTGGAAACTGTTAAGTTCCTTTATCAGAATTCAACTAATCCCCTTTTTGATGCTTGAATCTGTGCAACACAAACTTCAATTGAATATGAGAGGGTGCATTTAGGAGAGCTGCTATTTTTGGCACTACTACTTAGGAAGGAGTGTAGACTAGTGCAGATGTTGCATTTTAGTTCATTAAACCTAAAATAACAGTGAGGCAATATTAAATCTCCCTGAAGCTTCATTCTCATAAAATGCTCATGTATTTTCCTCAAGATTATGAGGAATTTTAAAAGGATAAAAAGATATTTTCAGCATGTATTGTCTTTCCCAATTCAGTTTCCAAGTCACAAGGCTTTTTGCAATATTACAACCTTCCTTTCTTCCCCTAGGAGAATTGAACCTCAAATAGAAAGACATATCAGGTAAGAAGTATCAGAGTTTCACAGATTCTGATGAGGGAATTACAGATAACTTTGGACAATCAATTAAAACCACTCCAGCCAAGGCAGATAGAGAATGTCTGTCTCCTTTGGGATGATGCAAGACTTCTATTATTGATGTTTAGCCTAAATCAATGTGGAAACAGTGGTTAAGAAATTCCAAACTAATCTGTTGGAAAAAAAATACTTCCATGTTTACTTTCTTAATATGTTTGAATAATTTTCACATGCAACAATTTTCTTCAATAATTTAGTAAAAAGGCATCATGGTTCAGTAGCATCAAAGAACTTCTGTTTTTCATAGGAAAAGTTATCTTTAGGAGGATAATATGATGCTGTGTGATAAGACAGATCATTGAGACTCAAATACAAGTGTGTTCTCTGTGATAGTATGGTCTGGGATAGAAGAGAAAGCATTTTAGACCATTATGGTCAGTTTAGACAAAGATTTCATTAATTTTTTTAAGTTAGTCAGGACTTTCAATCCAGTTAGCCCCAGTTTCATTCAGATAAATCTCTCCCCTGAAAGAGATGTCCCAAATTGAATACGGCAGTGAGACACCTTTCAAAATGTGGTCTGTCACTTTATGCGCAGTTGCTGCCATACCCTTCTCTCTGTGGACAATTGAGATGTACGAGAGGACTTACAATGGATGACCAAGGCAGAAAGACAGCTGTGTCCCTTTTTCTGCTGCTTCCCTCTCTCCCAGCTGAGTAGACAAACAATTTTTATCACTGATGTGCAGAGGAACACAGTTTGATCACAGAGGAGGAGTGTAGTAGTGCTTGATGAAGAAGCAGACAGAACACCAGAGGAAGCTTCAAGGATCAATCCGGGGCTTAAAGGAATGGAATCTGCTAAGGAAAATCCCTCTTGTTGACAGATGAGTTTCCAAATACTTGGAAAGCTGAGGTACCATGTTACAAGACTGACAGGTCCTTCCCTGGATAAGCATCATTGTCAGAAAATCTATCCCAGGACTCCATGGATTAAAAAAAGGCCATACAGGCCTTTGCAGGATAAAGGCAGCCCATCAAACAACTACCAAAGCAGTAGCTGCCTGTACCATGTGGAGCAGTTGCCCTGAACAGCCCTCCCCTTTCCTTCTCATTCTTTCCCCTCACTAAGGAACTGATGGTGCCTTTACTTTTAAGGAAGCTATAGTGAAACATTTTGGTCTTTGCCATCTTCACACTTCTTTAGCTTCTAAGTGTTCGCTAAACCACTCAGCTCCATGGTTTGTTTACCTGTAACCAAGGGTAGAGATCTTGGTGGCATGTCTTTGGAAGTGCTTTGGGCTAGAGAGACAACCCCCAACAACAGGTGAGGGGTCTTCATATAACTCTAAATGAAAATAGTGCGGGGACATAAGCAGAGGAGCTGTTGCTTCTTTCCTTTCCTCTGGTTTTAACTTGACTGTCATGTGGGGCTTGAATATGACAGATGGGAAGATACTTTTGGTTTTCCTACCCCTGCAGATGGAATCTGGGATATCAAATTACTACAGAGGTTGCAGTAATTGCTGGTCTTCTGAGCTGGCAAATACTACCCCTTAATTTAGGATTTATTAATTTTGGTATAATCATGATTCATCATTCCACGTTCCAGACGAATGAAACAAACACACTGTGATTGTTCCAGGAAACTAATCACTCTGTGTTTCTGACAGCACCAGAGACTTGCTGTTCTGCAAAAAATAGCTCCCATTCCCTGTGGTGTTCCCAGCAGCACACTTCAGCATTTTTAGGCAAAATCCCCTTTCCATAGTCTTTCCCCCTCCCACTGCCCAACTGCTCATGGCTTCTTCTCCAAAGCCTAACTTCTGTGTGTTAATTTGCTTCTGCTCCCCTTAGCACTTTTTCTGCCTGCGCTCCTGATAGCGGTTATCACCCTCTGGAAATAACCAACAGCAACATTTGAAGCTACCATTTCACTTTATCAGACAGCCAGAGGCCTCAGGAATTTCTGAGGTTTGAAAAACTGAGCTATTGGTAGACACCTTAAGAACTTATCTGACTAATTTCCAAGGCAGGTAACAATGTCTAAGTCATTCCTGAGAGATCTTTGTCTAATTTGCCCTTAAGGATTAACATTAGGACCCCACAACCTCCAAAGGGGAGGGGAAGGGGAGGGGAAGGGG
>VXBU01001355.1:220455-261076 GCA_013400315.1 Bombycilla garrulus
GGAAGGGAAGGGAAGGGAAGGGAAGGGAAGGGAAGGGAAGGGAGATTTAAACTAAAATTTTCAGCCTAACATTCATGCCTGTAAAGGATTAATAGTTTCAGGCAGAACTTGTCATTTGTAGTTATTCAGATCATACCATAGCAATATGAGAATCATTGAAAGCAGGGTTCCTCCAATTTGTTATGCTGCTCTTAAGAAATGTCTTGGGAAGAAAGTGAGAAGAGAATGTAATGATATCTCTTCATAACGCTCTGCCAGCCTCTAGCAATTTTGGCTTGGGGATTTCTCATCCTGGAGGCAATATCTATACTGAATATCACTTTCATGAACTTGCAGTTCCCTCCTGATTGCCTGAAAGGAAATTCACAGTTTCCAACAATAGGTAGCTCTACTCTGTGTTGCTGAAGAACCATCTCCCTTGTGTTAATTTTGAACATATTACCTACCAGTTTCATCTGAGGCCTTCTAGGTCTTACCTTTGGAGATATAATGAGCAGTTGATCTTTATTCATATGCTACAGGCTGTTCATGTCTTTGTCAATCTTTATCATATCTCCTCTCAGCCATCTCTCCTAGGCCAGGGAGTCCCAGTCTACCTGTTCAGTCTTCATGAAAGATACTTCTAGTGTTTTATCATTCCTCCTCAAACTTTTTCAATATGACAATTTAGTTTTTCAGTGATGTGGCCAAAAATTTAACTTTCAGTTTGCATTTTGGCTGCTTGTGTTCTGTTGTTTTGGGATTTTTTTGTAAACCTATATAACCTCTAAATTTCACATCCAGCTTGACATTTCAAAACTGTTACTTTATAGCTAAAGTTTCATTTCCCCCCCACACTCATTGTTTTATGCTCATATACATTCAGTTTGAGATACTGTTCTAGTGCCCACTCATCCTGTTGCCTAAAACTCCTTTTCTCTCATCCAGTTTCTCAGTCTTAGAAAAATTTCCACTAATAATCTCCTATTAATCTCTTCATTGTAAAGCCTGTCTATCTTTCAATTGATTTTATGTAATGTGTGCAAATATCTTCCCTCTTATCCTATTACTTCTTAAATGTTTTTAAGGTTTTGTGTTGAGGGCCCTAATTGAATACATGGAAAAGGACAAATAGGCAGATGCTGTCAGCCAAAGATCTCCTGTATTTCCATGCTGCTTATTATCTTACAGGAACCTGATGGATTTGTAGAATATGGTTTCTCCCTACCAAGCTCCACTGAATTTCTCCCAGTGGATCATATTTACCCAGCTTCTCTACCCTCTGTATAATTTCTACTAAATCTGTCATTCTTACCAGGCCCTATTTTTCCTGTTTTCTCTTGGAAGCATTTAAAAAGGCTGATGTTGTATTGGATACATTCAGGTGCTCAGGTCTAAATCTGTTTTAAATAAGAGGCCATGGACTACTATTATTTCAGCTAATTCATCCTTCAGTTCCTTTCAATCTGTTGGATGAACACCACCTGGTTCTAATATTTTCTTCCTATTAATTTTGTTTATTTGCTCCATACCTCTTCTACAGACACTTCAGCTTGAAATAGATCCTCTGACGATACCCATAAGGAAGCATTCTGCTGCAGGAAGCTTTCCAAGTTCCTCACAATGAACACAGAAGTGAAAAAAAAGAGATAATTTTGCCTCTTCTGTTGCAGCCATCTCTTCCTCAAGGACTGATTATCTGTTGGCCCTATCATTCCCCAAACCCTTCAACTTGCCTAATATTCAAAAGAAGCATATAGTTGTGAATCACTTCCCAAATTACTTCAGACTCATAATATTTTGATGTAAGCAGAACCAGTCACCCTCTCCAGTCTGACCATGACTGAGGATGTCCTGTTTTGGAGAAAGATCCTTCTGTATGGCAACAATTATTTTTCTTCCCAACTGCTGTTTGTATGTACTACAGATAAACTGAGAGGGTCTGAGATGTAGGCTCAGACATATATTATGATTGAGTATATGAGCTTAGATTGTGCCCTTTGAAGTAGAGTCCTTCCTGTTGATCCTCTTAGGCCTGTGCTTACTTTGAGCCCTCTAAGTGCTCAGGCCCTTTAAATAATGGGATTAAAGTAATCATTTGGTTGCTGATGTGAATTTCATGTCTACCACTTCACACAGAGTTGAAAAAATATACCATCCATTGTCAGCCTGATAACCATATGGTTTGTGTTTGTTCCTGCCAAGTTTATATTCCCATGGCTGTCTAGTGGAGTTGCTGTCTTAATGTGAATGAAATTCAAATGTGAGTAAAACTAAAGAAAGACTTGTAACAATGGCTTGTCTTGAAGATGAAATGTTTCTTACTGGAAAAGAAGTAATTTTTATGAATCATTAGAGAGGAGTCAGAACTCACATTATGAATCAGTGTTAGGCCTTTCCCTTATCACTAATGTCTAACCATAAAGTCCAGTGGCTTGCTGCAATGTAAATGCCTTACATGACTGAGCACTACACATCTGTCTGTCCCTGAAGAGCCTCTCCGCAATGATGCTGACTCTTCCTCATGTCCATAAGGATTTCCAGGAACCCAGACTCCTCATTTGCAAGGAAGAGTTTCTAACACTTGGATGTCCAGCAAAAAATGTGGGGAAGAGGCTGGCTTGCCTAGCAGCAAGCACAGCATTGTCAGGCAGCGGGAACTTCACTTGCAGGAGAGGGCAGAGGAAGACCTGTGAGGAAGGCAGACTGCTCTTGCTGAGCGCCTACAGCATTTCCACAGCCATGCCCCCTCTGCTTCTCCTGCCAGCTCTCTCTGTGAGCATGCTCTGGACCCAGTGCTGTTTGCTATTTCCTTTAGTCAGCTGCAGATCCACCCTACATTTGCATTAGTAAACACACAGCAAAAAGGCAGAAAGGCAGCATGGCTGCCTTCAGATCTGACCCTTAGAAGACCCTTACTTCTTTTTGCTGAATTAGGAAAAGGTACTGTTTTTCTCCCCCGAAGGGATGTTGAGATAAGAAATACTGAACAGTGAAGTGCAGGCCATGCAAGCACATAACACATAATGTGTTTAACCTGTGCTCACACAAATTCCTGACTGGGCCTTATGTGGTGGAGTTGGAAAGTACAACAGAGTTTGTTCTGGGAACTGCCTCTCTGTTAATGTTCTGTACCAAAAGTGCCATGCTGTATCTCTCTCTTTGTATTATAATTAGTGTTCTAAGCCCTTGAGTGTCCTGCTGCCCTCTACACCCAACGCTGGAGGCTGGGAGATGTGTTGCAATGGAAACCATGCATGGGAAATTAGGATACCAGGCATTTAAAAATGGGATAAATAACAGAATAATGGGCTTTTGTGTGATGGCATCTATGGCTTGCAGGTATTTCTGTTTTCATATGGTAATCTCCAGGCATGTCAGGCTTTGCTTCCTTAAAAAAGGACTTCCTACCAGAAAGGAGCACTAGTCAATGCTGTCAATGCTTCCCTCCTACAGAAAGCATGCAAATTTATAGGAAGGCTTTGGTGAAAATCTGTTCAGCTTGACAGAGAACATGCTGATCTAAAAGCCCACTAGCTTTGTTTATGGAGTGTGTGCGACAGCTTCTGTCCCCTCTTATGTGCACATTTTATTCTCATGACAATGCACTTATTTTCCTTTATAAGAGAGAGTTTTACTCTAATTTGTTGTGATATGGGAGCTCCACAGACACCACAGGAAAAAGAAAGAATATTATAAAAGAGACCATGTATAAGTGGCTTTATAAAAAATATTACTGAAATTATGAAGTGAAATTGAGGGAAAATATTTTTTCTTCTAGCTCTTTCAGTTTCACTAATTATTGGTAAGTGTGTCTTAACAGTAGCCAATACATCAACCTACAGCAGAAGCATTTTGAGTTTTATGGAGTTAAGGGTTGCTTTTGAAATATCTATGGTAGTCCTCCTTCCATGTTTGTCAGAGGCAGTTGAGCCAAAACAGACAAAATTGCTCCAGCTGCTTTCAGAAAAACTAGGACTTTGTGCAACATGACCTAGGCTTCTCAAAGCTGATCAGCATTATATGACGAACATTGTTGAAACAGCCTGAGATTTATCAGCATGAAACTGTACTCACTGTGATATAAAGCCAAAGATAAAATATTGCAGTGAGTAATAATTCATCTCACTGAAAAACAACTGTGTCAGAGTTTGTGTGTGTCTGTGTTTTGGTTAGACAACACACAGCCACAAAGAAGGAAAAATGGTAAGAAAAAATATGCAAATCTATTTTTGTGGTACAAATCTACACAAATTTGACACTATTAAAATTAAGAGGAAAAGAAATATATGTGAGTTTTGTTAAAATAATCTGTGGATGCATCTGAGAGAACTCCTATTCATATCTGTGTGGCCGGGATTTCATCCCCAAGTCAGTATTCACGTCCACTTCCTTCTCCGGTTTTCTTCCTTGTAAAATAGCCTTTTACGTTTTCTGTATTAAAGGAATGTTTGAATGAGGCTGCCGCTTCACAGCCTCTTGCCAGCTGCAGTCAAAGGTCTGCCTTGTTCTGATGGCTTGCTGTTTGCCAGGGAAAAAGTAAAGTTATTCATCCGTTAATCATATTTTTAAATGCTAGGTAAGAACAAAGTATTATTGTTGGAGATTGCCTTTGGAATGGCTTCACTTCAGAAACAGGCTTTGGGTCTTTTTGTTTGATTTCACTTTTAAATTCAAATCCCATGAAAAATCACAGCATTAGTACGTATGTTCCTGCACTTTGTTCCAGCTAAAGACTTTTGGCCAACACAGTTTTTTTAAAAAACTGATGCTTTGCTGTACATGATTGGAAGGCTGCTTCTGCTTGTTTTTAAAAGGGAACACTGTCAATACACCAGTGGCTGCAATATTTTAACACTAAGTGCCCAACGATTTTTCTTGTTTTACTCTTTTAGCCTGGGGCTTGGAAGACAGACAAAGAATTTGAGGGCATGAGAAAATTTCTAGTGTGTGTGAAGTAAGGCTACTCCATTTAAAAAAATACTAGTTTTCTGCATGATTTCTTTATTGCACAATTTACTGTGGGAGCACATCAGTTTAGCTTAATAGCGAGATCTTGTGATAACCAGATGAATGCTGGCAGCTGCCATGTCTCACTGGTGTCCCTCTAAAACACTGCATTGTCTGGTGGGACACACTACCTGTGGTCTCCAGGTAACAGGAAACTCATCTCACCAGTGCAGGGGAGCAGAAGGTTGGAGCTCTGTGCAGATCTAACAAGACCAGGGTGTAGCGGCAAGACAGTTATGGCTGGAGAACAGGGAGATGTGTGAAGGTGCTGGCTGCAGTGTCTGGAGACATTAAACCATCCAAGGCATCCACGTGGGAACAGTAAGCCCCAAGATAAGATAAGCATGTGTGCAGATAATTTGGTATTTTACATTACTTCATTTTTCCACTTAAGTTATTTGCTGCTCTTGACATGAAAGGTGGAGTAAACTTGTCCCTAAACATGTTGTCTCAGCACTGTCTATACTGACTGTCACAGCCCACACCAGCATAACCCTGGAAAGCCAAGCCAGACATGATATATTACCTGAGGACATCAACCATGGCAATGAGTGCCCATCACAGGTGAGGTTGGATACACGAGGGGAACCTCAGAGGCCACATCTTTACTCATAAATCAAATAGGACACCAGGATGTTCCCAGGCACTGAGATTCAGTCACCTTTGCTGGTCTGTTGACCAGACATGTAGGGCTCTCCCCTCTGGGTATGGCCTAAGAGCAAATCCTATCCCTAGGACATGTTTTGGATGTGTTCACTTGATTTCAGAGGCCGTGAGTGTGTAATGGCCTGGGCACAGCCCCAGGGCTGCATTTCCTGCAGGAGCACTTCCAGGCACACATTGATGTTGCTGTGACAGAGCCCAAGACACAGCCCTGGGACCAGACCAAAGTGCTGCACCAGCTGCACTGATGTGAACAGCTACCTCTCATCCTAAGTCAGTGCATCTCCAGCACCTTTAGACCAAGTAACCATCTGACCTCCTGCCTTGGAAATCCTCACGAAGCACCTGACCTCAATCCCAAACACTTTGAAGTGGGCTGTCCTTTCCTACCAGCACTGGCTTTGGGTCAGGTTTAAGGGTCCTGTGCCTTAGGGTACCAGGGATCTGAAATCCTGTCAAAGCCCGTGAAAGACCCAGCATCTGAAAGAAACTTTCATTTAAGTTCTTGAATAATGGAATAGTGAACAAACTCTAGTGCAATGTGTGATAGCTTTAGCTTTTAGCCTAAAAATAAATTAATATTTCTTACCTTTGTGTCATATTTTGTGATCCTTGAATTTAAAAGCATTTTTTATAAGAATATTTAAATAAAAATATATCTGTAAATGCATCCAAACACACATGCACAAATAATCTTATTTTCTCTAAGAGGTATTCTTTATTGGCTTCATTTGAAAATCAATGCTCTCATGAGATGAGGTTAAAAGTAATTTAATGTAACAATATCCTGATAATTGGCATTTGGCAGTTATTGCTAATGCTATTTTACAGGCTAGTTTTGATGAATTCCTGCTTTGATACACAGTTATGATTCACTGCTTCGCTTTCTTTTCCCCTTTCCCTCAGCTGCTGTAATCCATAACAACTATTTGTTTAAAACATGAAATCAGCAAGCATCACCTGTAATTTTCCTTTTTTTCATTCATGGCCACTAGAAAATGATCGGAAAGAGGAGAAAAAAGAAAAATGTTCCTTCTGCCTGTCCACTTTTTTTCCCACTATCTATTCATTTTCCAGACATTCAACATAAAGGATAAAATGCTGATATGGTGAAAAAATCCTCCAAAACTAATTAAAAAGCTTTCTGTCTGAAGTAATTCATTTTGCTATTCAAACGAGGGAGATTTCTGTAGTTAGATATGGTTGTGTTCCTTGAGAACATGAAAACATGACTGCGTATTGTTAGTGAAGAAATTAAAGAGCAGCTGTTAGTTAGCACCTGGTTCCCAACAGCAGACTGGGAATACAAAGAGAGACTCTCTATGTGGGCCCTGGCAGCAACAGAGGAACGAACATTTTAAAGTTCACTCTTCCCCTGAGAAAGCAGCACTCCCCTCAAGATGTCTATGCAGAGCCCTGAGAAGTGATCACAAATGGCAAGTGGAAAGGAGGAAAGGGCTCAAAAGACAGTGAAAACCAAAACAACGCTCTATCTTACCTTGCTGCAGCTCAGTGCTGCCTCTGCTCATGAGTCCGTGAACGAGAGAGGACAGGAGAGACTTGCCTCTTTATTGGATTGCCCAACCTGTTATGTTTCGTAATTAGACAGTTGGGTATCCGTGCTCTGGGTGAGCTATAAATATAATATCTCCAAAACAGCAGCCATGGGCAGAAGATAAGGACTGCAACATCTCTGTGCTAACCAGCCTTTTAAGGCATCACAGCTAGAGCTGCATGAGGGTCCTGATGGAAAAGGCTGTTGTGCTCTCGAGTAGTGCCAGCCCATCGCTTTGCTGCTTTCAGGAATGCCTTCAGGAGGTTCTACAAGGCACCCCAGGAGGTGGCGATATTTCAGGGCTCAATATTTGTCTGAGATATGAGCAACTCTAATTTATCAATCAGATTATTTGTCAGGTCTTTGGGGTTGACAGAAACACCTTAAGAAGTGCCGACTGCTCTGTGGATGTAACAAACTCTAACACTCTTTCTCCTATCTGTCTGTCCACCCCACGTGTGCAGCCCTGTTGCAGGGTAGTTTGTGTCGTGTCCTGCCTTGGTTTTGTCCTGCACCTCCTCGTGCAGGAAGCTGTAATGCCATCTCACTACAAAAGACAGCAGCTTTAGAGATTAGCCTGAGATGACAAAGTAAGTCTGTGCTGGCAGCAGGACTGTAGCTCAGGGGTGTACTTTTTGCTCAGGGCTTGTCGTACCCTTTCTGCTGCAAGGTAAGTGTGATGCTTGGTGAAGGGGACACTTGTACACAAAATAAAAAGCAAGATGTTTGAGGTGGAAGAAAGCTCTTCTAATAGTTTCCATAGGGACAGTCCTGCTGGCTGGGGAGGAAAACCTGTCCAAGAAAGGCTCAGTGTAGAGGTGGGGTTACAGCCTGCCTACCTCCTTGCCAATATTGGGTCCATCTCTGCGTTGCAACATACTTCTGCAGAGAAAGTTGCAGCAGAGTCCATGGTCCTTGGTACAAAGCTGAACTATTTTAAGGGGAGAAAAAGAAAACCTCTCTGTAAGATGGGGTGGTGAAGAAATAGCACCAGTCAGACTCTGTGTGCAGGCAAGTGACTCTCCACAGCAACATACTCATCTGAGGAAGTGCCGTGCTGTTGAACCGAGGTTGCTGGTTGTTCCACCCCCTGGCTGAAGTAGCAGTACTTGATGAGGGATTCAATTCCTTTGCTGATTTATTTATTGCCTCCACGGTCCTGAAGAACACCTCATTCCCTTCATCTCCCACTTCTCTCTCTTTTCTTCAGAGCTCTGGCTGAGCAATAGTCCTTAGGAGAGAGCATCACCTCCCAGCTTGTCTCTGAACAGTTTGGACAGCAAGTGTAGGTCAAGCTGCAGAGACTGGATACTGACACAAACTGTGTGTCAGGCTTTTTGGCATGACAAACTGATTTATGGCTTGACATGGAGCCCAGTCAGGTTTTATGGTTTTAACTCCAAACCAATGAGAAGTTGGCATCTGAGGCATTCATCCTACCATTAAAAAGCTCGCAACAGCATGTCCTCAGCCTCTGCCAAGCAACATGATTTGACAGCCTGAGTCAAACCTCTGGCAGAAAATTACTTTCACACACCTCCTTTAATCCCTGCAGAAATACCTAGCTTCCAAGAACCATGGATGAGGAGCATGGCCTAGAGACTTTGCTTAGGGAGATAAGAGAAATATCCTGCAGATTCCTGGGGAAAGTATTGTTCATCCTAGATCAAGTGGCCTTTTGTCTAATATTTATTTAGCTACCATGTAAGCAGCCATTTCACACTTCCCAGAACAATAAACAGATATGAAAAGCAGCAAAAAGGGGGTAGTTAAGACATATGTTTGGACAGCTCTGGAAAGCCTCAACCTTTTCATGTTAGCCAATTTTTTTGTTTGCATGATTCAAAGATCTAGCTGATGTTGTAGAAACCACCTGAATAAATGATGGTTGTTGCCTGACCCAGTCCATGATGTTCTGGGCACTAATGACATCTTTAATCCCCAGGTGTCAGCCCAACTGCAGAACATTTTTGGATCTAGTGTACATATCCAGCAACCAGGGACCAGCTTGGGGTAAATGTTGCTTTCCAGAACACTTCATCTAAAAACTTGAGAAGGTGGATTGCAGATCTGCTAATGTAAACTTTACTGCTTTTTTCTCTGATAAGAGCAAATGTTCTCTGAAGCTGGTTACCCCACATTGTCATGCCAGTTAAACTGTTCCAATTTCATTTTGGATGTTGCTTTATTCTCGAGGACCCTCACCAGGGAAAGGACTCCTTGAAAAAAGAAAGCTAAATCATCAGCAACATGCCAGGCCTTGATCCTATGCTCCTGGCAGCAGGTAACAGCTGAGCTACTCTCTTGAGACAGGCAGGGGAATGCCCCCACACTTAGGGGACCATTGCTGCAAGGTACAGGCTAACAGTAGAGGACAGGTATTCCTGTGGATGTTGTCATAAGCAGACACATCTCCAGGTGTCTCAGCTATACAGTGGTATTAGAATTTAGCCTTTATGAAATGGGATGGGGCTGAGGCTCCCTATCCCACAGCAGTGATAGAATTGCTTGGCACAGGCCTGCTTGGCATTTCCATGGGGCTGTAGCCCCAGAGCCAGCCCTGCTGCTTCCGTGACTGAGGCACAGGCAGGAAGCAAAGCAAGAATTTCAACCAGTTCCCTACTCCAAGGCAATGGGATGTGCATGTACAAGAAGGGCTGCTTTACAATCACAGAATCATTTAGACTGGAAAAAATCTTTAAGATCATTGAGTGCAAACGTGCTTTAGAAATTGAAAGGAAATGCTGCAAGCTGTAAAACACAGCTCCCTTGGAAACCACACCAAAGTGCCACTAGCCATCCATTGCAGTGAGGTTAGAGGTTTTTACCACTAACCCCCCATAATCAGGATTTGCCCTGCCATTCTGTGCAAGTCACAGAAGATGCCAAAGTGTGGATGTCCAAGAAGAACACAATTGTTCAGGATAGGTTTAAACAAACTAAAATCTAACCAGCTTGCATTGTTGGTGTGTTTACTAATAGAAGAGCTCTACTAACAGGTATTCAGGGGAATTTGCCCTTGCTGTTCCAACATTTGTGTTCATGGTAGGTAGCACAGCGATTAAAACTGTGGTATGATGTTGAGCCTTTAATCTAATTTGGGGGATTTAGACATGGGTTCTGTACATATGGTATTTACTGCCAGAAACTTAGCAGCTGAGCCAGAGTGGAAGAAGGCACCTGTGGAGATTGTGCTGGCAGTCAATATTTTGCAAACACTTCACACTCAGGTTCTCAAAAGGCAGGATTAGCATTTGCTGTCATGAACAGGGGATGTGGCTGTGTTAGCAAGACATCAGCCTGTCGGCTCCTTTTAGCCCTTCACAGCCTCAGGTCACACCAGTGCCTTCCAAATTAGACACCTACACATAAAACTCCACACACCTGGGGGAGCACCTGGAGAATCCCAACCCCACCTCCCTCCTGGTGGGCAGCTGTCCTCATTGTCACGGTTGTGCCCAGACCATGCCCGCACGGTTGTGCGGAGGCCAGGTGAGGTGTAGGTGCTTTTGTATGAAGTAGCAAAGCATGGTGATTTCCAAGGGCCTCATCTCTGCCTGATTTCCCCTCCTGTCCTGTGTTTTGAGTTGAAATTCCAAGAAGATGTCATTTCTGCCAAGATATGCTCAGGCTTGAGAGCAGGTTGAAACACTCAGAGCCCTGTCACCTGCATGTTTTCCATGGATGCTCTCATCAGCAGTTCATCTCTCACAGTTTTTGCCATCAAAAGCTGGCATCTGGTGTAAGCCAGTTATCTGTGTGCTTTCTATGGGGGCTGGAGGTCCCTGTCTCCTGCTGCTGACTAGCTGGTGAGAGAAGATGGCTCACACCAGACTTTCCTTCACATAAATTTTATCACCAGCTAACTTCTGGTTGCTGAATTTATGTGAACTGTACCTCACTCAGCATGAGATGTCCTTGCTTTGAGTAGTGTGCCACAAAAATGCCTCTGTTGGGTGAGATGTAGGTTAACCTAGCCTATTTTCTTGCCTCCAGGCAGTAGTTTGTGCTTGTGAATATATATATCCCAGAACAGTCGTCTGAATTCCCACAGGTTTTGGGTGGGGAACTCTCTGTTACAGAAGCAAATTATATTTAATGACCTTGATGCAATTTTTTTCTTTTCTTTCCATGAATTTCCTGCTGTTTCTGATCCCAAATGCTTGAGGTGCTTGGTCTGTCCCGTGCCCAGTCTCCACAGCTTGTACCCCTTGGGCCTGGTGGCTGTCAGAGCTCAGAGCGCAGGCAGGAGTTCTTCCCCTAGTACAAACAATTCCACATTTGGGTAAATGATGCAGATGAGCCCGAGTTTGAAAAGTCAGACACCCAACTCTCTCCAAAACCTCTAAAACCAAACTTTGCATGGAAAACCTAGAGAGATTTTCCATTTCTCCCCATCTCCATCCTGTGTCCCACTCACACTGAGGGAGATGAATCCAGAGCCCAGGCTGCCTTTCTGTGCCTCCTTAATGGCCCCATGTCTAAGGGTTCACTTTGCAGACCTGATGATACAGCACTGACAAATGCTCTGAGTGAAGAGAGAGCTGGGTGGTGACTCTTAAGCCAGAGGGAGTTCTGGATATATTTTCAGAGTACAAACAAAGCTGGAAAAGCAGAATTCATTTCTTCTTCACTCCTCCACTTATCTGCCCAGCAAATATCACAGCTTACAAAAGGCCACTGCTCTTAGCAGCTGTTTCATGGCCCCATCTCTGCCCTTTCCCATTTTGGCTGAAATACAAGTTCAGTATGCTTTAGCTGCTGTTTTTGGATCATGCTAAGGCTTCTTCAGTCCAAAACTAAATCTACCCTCACAATCCACCAAAACAAGTCCTTACAAAGCTAAGCAGGCTTCACTGAACAACAATAAAACCTTTTGTGGTTTGTAGTGACAAAAGGATCCAAGTGATTGCCTGAGTTCAAAGCAGATGTGATAAACAATCCCAGTAACACTGAATTTTGGTGCCCCTTTTGCCCACTTACCTGCCTGTTTGAACTAATGCCTTTACCCCATTTTCCCTAACTCTGCCAGTGAGAACGAGTATATGTGCAAAAAATTCTTTCAGGACTCCTTTTAGAAGAGAGGAATTTTCTCCTGAGGTAACTCTTATCTCAGAGAAGTACAGTGCTGTGACCCCAGCAGCAGGAGTCAGGAGTTGCCTTTAGGAAAATGAAGAAATCAAGAGCCCATCTTGCTTTGCCTGCCTCCAAGTATGAGGCCGCTTGTATGGGTCAGGAATTTTAGACTTAGCAGTTTTATTTTGGCATGCACAAACACAAAAGCAGACTTTTGTAATAGAAACTGTAGATTGCCTTAAGCATAGGAGTAATCACCAGCCTGCCCATAATAAGTAATAATAATCCCAGCTGACATTAATTTATGGTGTGACTTTGGACACAACACTCACATCCATGTTATCCAACCTGGCAAGTAAATGCAAGTTCCAGTGATGGACAGAGATGGTGCAAGTGCCAAGCACTTTGAAAAAAAAAATCAAATTAAACTCCCAAGGGCTCAGGTTTCCCACTTGTAGGGGAAACTATGAGAGAGATCATTACTCAAGAATAAGATCAGAAAATGCAGAGATGATAGAAAAACCAGCCCTCAGTAGACTTAGAGTTTTCCACACCTCCACAGCCAGTAAAAGAATCTTTCTGTCAGGAGCCCATTTCCCAACAAAGTGTCCCAAGACTAGCTGTGGTAGCTCTTTCCCTACATCTTCTGACTCAAGTTTCATGCTGAGTGAGTGGTATATGCTCTTGAATAGAGGTGCTTCAGCACCTCAAAGTCATCCTGTCTGTACTCATTACTACATTGCAATCAACGAGCTGTTCTCAGGCTATATAAAGTAGGACTTCAGATCTAAGACTGTATGACACTCTACTGCAGGCAAAGACACTTCCCAAAACAGCTTGCAAGTAAAAACTAGGATAATGCAGCTGGAAACAGTGATAAATCTAAAATATTGCATAAAACTTTAAGCCTTGTATTGCACCGGCACTTAGCAGAATAGAAGTAATCCCCTTTTTTAATCTTGCCCTAATGTTAGCCTGGTGGCTCAGGTTAGCCTGCTGAATGCCATCATGTGCAATTTGAAACAAGCTCAACGATATTAAAAAGTTGTGTTTATAAAGAGCAGCTGTTGTTGTTACAGAATATATCTTTTCCCTGGAGACATAATCAACAGGTAACTCAATCTTTGCTAGAGCTTTGATGAAAGAGGTGCAGCCCAGGTCTACCATGTACCTCTTAGGCTATTTAGCACAATGGGAAGAATTTCACTGTAGAGCCTAGATTAGTCTGGATGCAAGTGCTCAGATTAATGTCCAACCTGCCACCTGCCACTGCCCCTTACCCTGATCCTGTACATGACTACAGTAAACTTCAAATGCTTCTTTTCTCTTTGCATTGGGTCACTCATCTTCTCCTCCATAACATAAAAACTTTGAAGATGATTGAATTAGTACTTCATCTGTTTCAATTATGCCTTTTGTGAGAGCTGGTGGATTTCATTGGTGGATAGAAAAAGTTACATATATTAAAACTGCCATTAATTTTATGGTCAAGTTTAACAGAGAAATGACATTTACCATGAGGACAGCTCTTTATGGCACCTCAGTTAAAGAACAGTTAATTCTGACATCATTGGGGCTGCTCAGATATTTCAAAAACAATTCAAAGACAAATTATCAGCTCTATGAACATACATTAATTTGAAAGACTTGACAGATATGTTCAACTATTAAGCTGTTGGAGCGCAGAAATCAAAACCAAAGCATGCTGAGCAAAGACATGACATGTCTCTGATATATAGGCATTCTCAGGCAAGACTAGCTACATTTCAACACACTGATCAAAATGCAGAAATAGCCCTCTGAATTTAAAATGGTTGGGGAAAAAAAAAAAACCCAGTGTCTTTTTTGTGCTTTAAAAAGATGTGTTTACATTCAGGATGGCTGAAGGTGAGATTTGAGTCTTTATCATGCAAAATCTGCATTCTGATTGTGCACACATCCTATGAATTTGCTGACCTGTTTCTAATGCTACCTGTATGCATACCTCATAAAACCATCATCCAATGTAATACGAGACTGCCTTAGTATTACCATAATTTTCTGTGCATTTTCATTCCATGTTCCACCACCTCTTTTCCTCTTACCTGTTATGGCTGGCACACCACATGTCTCCCCTGCTTCCTTTCTGCCCTAGACATCTGCAGTGTCAGCAGTGTGGTCTTCCAACCTCCCCTCTCCACTCAAGCCATAAAACCTGCAAGGTTGCTGCCTCCTTTGCATCCTTGCCACCACTCCTTTCCCCTCAAGGATTAACAGATATTTCCTGAAAACATCTGCTGTTTCTCTCCTTCTCCTCATTCCCCTCATCTCCCCATTTAACCTTATTTCCCTACAGCACTTCATTACTCTTTGTTTGCCATTGACAAACGTCCTTGTGGTATTCCTCACCTATCCAGCCCCGCACAAGCGTGTGCATCCAGCCCCATTTTGGCAGGGTGTGCCAAACCAGGGCAGGAGCTGTGGCCATCTGTTGCAGCTGTTGTTCCGTGGCTCCTTGCCCTGCTGGAGCTGCCCCTGTCTCTCAAGCAGGAGGGCTGCAGAGGGCAGTTGAAATCGATAAATCACCCAGACATGCCAAGTATGCCCAGCAACAGCAATAAGGGCAGCTGCTGAGCGCAACCCAGGCACCTCTTGGAAAACTCTTGTGTAAACAAATCTGCCACTGAATTTTTGGGCACAAATATTAAACATTCTGGACAGGACCCTGCCGAGATGGAGACAAAAGGTTCACAGCTCTCTTTGATCTGTGATCATGCTAAACTTGGCTCCTGCTCAGCAGACAACAAAGCCTCTTTCTGTGTTTTAGGAAGAATCTGGTCTTTTGCTAGAGTGTATTGAGGTGTTTTTCTCAGTCTCTACATGAGCCATGGGCATCACCTGTAGCTTGAAATTGATCTTGGGCATAAACAGATTCAATAGTTGCCAAATCTAAAGAAATATGAAAAGAAAGTCCTCCTGGCATTGAAGAGTTAGACCTAAGGGAGATGAACAATAAGAAAGAAAGAGAAGTGTTTTCTCTGCCTTGTATGCTGAAATGCATTTAGAGCATTCAGTTCTGCATATCATCTCAACAAATCCAAAAGTAAGACTGGATCCCAGACCTGTGGACTCTCTGGCTCTGATCCTGTTCTGGTCTTTATCTTTTGTGTTAGGACAACTTTGCCTTCTGGAAATCAAATTTTAAGAAAAAAAAATTAAGAAAAACAGATATTGACTATTGACAGATATTGATGATGAGAAGGAGAATGAAGAGTTAAGAGGAGGAGGAGGAGAAAGTGTGGTAGGGAAAGGCCAAGGGATCCCAGAAACACAGCTCTCAAAGTAATCTTTCTGGCACAGTTGTGTTAAAGGACTGAATTGAGAAGTCTTTCACATATGGGACCTTTGCTGCTCTGATGAAAATTAATTGCATCATCTCTCAGTGTGACTTGAGCAGTCCTGCTCCTTTTCAAACATGTCATCTGCTCATATCACTCAGCTTTTTCTTGGTAGCTCTATAGACATGAATGCCAGGATCTTATTGAGGACAACCATTCTGTATAACACTGTCCAGCCAGCAATGCTTCTGCAAAAACAGAAGTTATTTTCTAAGTCAAAACCATTTTTCACAGAGATATGATCACGCTAATGTCAAGAAAACCAGGATTATTCCTCCTGTTCATGTGACCACTGCAAGGGTATCTACAGTCCTTACAAAAGAAGTAAAAACTTTTGCCATCAGTGACCAGTTCTGACACTTTGCAAGGGAGGATTTTCACCAGTGTCCCAAATGAAAATTAAACACAAGGACTGCTTGATGCAGTGGCTAATAGGAATTCTGGATTTTGGAGAAGAGATGAAGAAAATCATATTAATAGAACACGGATTATGACAAATTACTTTTGATTTTAATATTTTCCAGAAGTCTGTCATCCAGTACCTTTGAAGGAAGAGGATGCCATCTTGGGGTTTTGCATGGGCATAGTTCTGCCAAGTATGTTCATGTCATTTTCACCCTGAAATAATCTGATTGCCATTAATTCTTGTCTCAAACAGTCAAGATCTAATGTATTATCAATGTTAATATCACTATGATTTTTAGCTTATTCATATATACTAGCTGGTGTTTTCACCAGAAAAAAAAAAAAATAAAAAAAATAAGAAGGCCTTAATCTTGCTCTGCCTGTCAGGAGAAGCTCTCCTTCACATTCAGCATGCATTAAGGTAAGCACCAAGATATTTTGTCTGGGCAGAAGAAGCCACCTATCCAGCAGGCACCAACACTTCCCAGCTCAGGCAATGGCATGAGTGGGAGAGGTGTGATAAGGACCTGAAATAGCCCAGGGGAGAAAAGAGGTGTGCAAGGACATGCATACCCCTTAATAAACATCCCTTCAATGAAATATATGCTGTGGACCAGGTCTTGCTTAAAGACAAGTTTCCAGCTGAAAGATATGTAAGCATGCTGAGAGCATTTCAACAGGATAAAACAGATAACAGAATAATCTGTCTGCAGCTGTAAGTTTTCTTTTCTTTATGCACAGCTGCCTCTAAATAAGGAGATTGTAATGCTGATCTTTGGATTCTTCAATAAATTCATTCCTTACTTTATCTTCAAGCCTGTCTGGTGGTTAGAGTGATTTAACTGGCAAGCCACCCTCATTACATTCCCATATAACCACAACTCAGTAAAGGGGTGGACTGTTTTCCTAGAAAAGATACAAAGCCAGAGGTAGCCAGATCCTTCTCCACAAGTTGCATGAGACATTGTGAAAGCTGCTAATGAGGCTTGTAAAGGAAGTCTTCTTGGGACACAGTCTTTATCTCTGGAAAGCTGGAAGAGGACCTCAACAAGGATCTCCATCAATTTCAGGGTGGTAGGGTTGGCTGAACTTCGTGACCTTTAGGATGTAGGTGAGGCTGCTGCAGCTCTGTGTGTGGGTCTAGCCTGTAGTGAGGCTAAGCATATATATATACATATATTCCTGATAGGCAAACACACACATGCCCACAAAATGCATGTTGCTGGTTACATGGGTCAGCACAAAAGGAGCCATGCTGCATGCTGTCTTGGCACTCCTAGCTCCACAGAGGGTGTCTAAACAATGTAAAAATACCTCTTAAGCACAGAGGAATAGCTGGATCTCCAATTCTGCTTGCATGTGTAAGACCAGGTTTCCACAAGTAATCTCGATGGATTCCATGTTGGAATGTCCAGCTTGAAATACATAAAAAGAAGCATGATTTCTAGAGGATTCAAATGCTAATGAAATTCAGTCCTCTGAAAGCTTCATATTCCCACAGATCAGAATCTCTCCATTCCCCTGGAAGCACAAGTGCTGTGTTTATCCTCAGCACCTTTTCCTCATCTACTCCTGGAACTGAAATAACTGTAATTGCTATAATTTAATTAAACTATCAGTTTGAAACGCCTGAGTGTTGTATTGAGTCTGCATGGAAAATATGAGCGCAGGTAATTCCGTTAGCTAGGAATAATCAAACAGCTTGCAGCATAAGAATAGGCCGATGTTAAGTGTTATCCAAGCTGATAAATCCTGAGGCTATGGCATTAGGCTGGTCCTGTTGTGGACTGCTGAAGAACTGAGGCTGTAAATGTTTATTTTAAAATGGCATCCAAGGGTGTGATCCAGACGATTTGTTACTCCTTACTGAGGTTGTGTGTATTCCCTCAATAACCACTGTAGATATTAGCCCAGCCAGTGCTTGATACAGCGTGAGCAAAGCCATTTGTAAGAGGGAAAGCACAAGGCCTGGACTTACTGCTGGCAACATCTAGATCACGGAGATGCTTAGAGACTAACTACAGCTAGGGTGGCAAGCTGCACTGCATGGTTTTCTCTGAGCTTTCCACTGTGCTTTAGCAGCAGAGAATTCTGTGACAGGACTGCAGCAATAACCCTCTGCTCCATCCTCCAGGCCACTTCAGCCCTACCAAGTGGCCTCCCCACCCTCAGCCCCCCTGGCAGCTCCTGCCCAGGCAGGTGGGTGACACAAGCACAGCAGCTCTGATATTTGAAGTGGCACAGCTGGAGGTGGCTATTAGTGGGGAGAAAGCAGCACCACTATGTTTTCTTATTCCTTATCAACATACTCTAAATAAAAGACCGTAATCCTTGTCCATTATATTGACATACTTTAAAAAGAACCTCTACCAAGAGATTGGGAAGTCACAGCAGATAATTAGTAGAAAAGCCATTAAAAGGCATTTTATCTTAGAAGTAGCAAGGTGTGAAAATTCTTTTTTGTTTTTAAGGCTGATCAGTTGTGTGTTGTCAGTTCTAAGGCAATATCATAAACCAGACTCATCATTAAAAAATAAAAATCTTGATTTTCCAACTGCTCTGAGGATGTTATTTTTAGGGTGTGTGTTAAATGCATCTGTGTGCTTCTAACCCAAAAGATGTGAAAGGAAACAAATGTGAGACTAGTTTCACATCAGCAGCTTGGCTCGTAGGGCTGTCACAGTGGGAGGCTGCTCTTTGGGCTTTCTCAAAAATGGAAAAGCAAAGCTCAGTTCAGCCTGAACAGAACCCAGATTATAAAGAGTGACTTTGGACCAGGTCCGGACTAAAACACATCACAGCTCTCATCAGCCCAAATTGAACCTCTGTCTTTCCTGCGATTTGTTCACCAGCTCCTGGGACAGTCACAAGGGCTGCCATGGATTTGTAAGCTCCCCTGTGAGTCTGTGGGCTCAGGGGTCACCCCATTACCTCGTGGCGCTGCACCAGCTGCTGGCATGGCAGCATCTGCCCAGCGTGGCTCTGGGGAGGGGACATCTGAGACAGCTCTGCTACCTCATCCTGCCCCAGTGCTTCCTTCTTTTCCTGGCCCTTCAGGAGCCCTGGCTGACTGCTGAGTCATGGAGCACATTTCTCTGCAGGAGCTCCTGCTGATCCATTTCAGCTGCCTGTCTACCCTGCAGCCAAAGGCCCCGGGGGCTGAACTCCTTACGAACCAAAACAGGAAGAGAAATGTAACATTAAAAGTAATCCAAGCATTAGACTATGAGTTGCTATGGAGAATCAAAACCCAACTAAACAATAAAAACCCCAAAACTCTCTAAATGCCACAGTATCCTAATTATCTCTGTGAACTCTTTTCCTGGATCATTCCAGGAGAAAGAATCAGTTTATCTTTTTACCCTTCCAGACTGTTGGGTAGCTTTTGGACATCAAACTCCCCTGTAGTCAGTGAAAAGTTTCCAAGGTCTCTGAATCAAGCCCCCAAATGCAAGGTGGTAAAGAGTGTGAGTATCCTGCCTTATACTCCAGGTGAAAATACAAACATTCTACAGGTGCCAAATATCAGATATCAGTAAATAGTTCTTTCCCTTTCCCTGTTTCTCCAGGGCATGAGCAAATGTCTCTGACACAGTAGATGAACCTCTTCCCAGAAAGGAGGACAGGTCTGGCTCCCTTCTAGCAGTGAAATTGCTGTTAGCAGTGGAGCTGCACATCACAGGAGTGGTCCTTCTCGTGGTCCTTCTCCTGGTCCTTGACTGCATAACTTCACACAAAGCCCTGTTTCAGTGATTTTGTTACCACGTGAGACACTTTACCTGGTAACACCGTAGGTCTCTGAATAATAACCCCCTGCTTCTGGTCAGGCTGAATGGTGCACTATCACTGAATAGTCACCAAACTGTCCATATGGCCCAAGCCACCTGTGTTTTAAACAGCGAACCATTAAGTTACATTCTTCAATCAGCAAGCAATCTTAGACAGCACAATTTCAGTGGCAACCTAAGAGATGAGACACTGACTGATGCTACAAGAAGATAAACTTCTGTAGACCTGAGTACCTACTGATCTGACCCCTGGCACCAAGGTTTTTAAAGAGGGCAGATAAGGATCTGGCCATAAAAATAGTTCCACAGGCAGAGAGACAGAGCAGTAGAGGATAAAGTCATGGGAAGAATTTAATCTCTCTAATTCATTCAAATTGCTGTATGTTAGACCAACTCTGCTTGCTAATATCTGAGATGAATGAAAAAAACTTACCTGTGACTCTGTAAGTTCTGTTCGGTACAGTTTGTGCCGGGCATAAGGCTAAGGTCTGCCAAAGCCTCTCATGAGGGTCTGTCATAAAGGCACTGAATTTTGTAGCAAAAATTACTCACTCCTCTCCTTAGCACCATCTTCTAGTGAAAATGAACATCGCAGTGATGTAAGGATAGCCTCACATCAAACCACTACTTCTTATATCAGCTGGAATTTTCCAGAAGTGATGCCTCAGGCAAATTACAAAATTTAAATTTCTGCTACTCTTTGCATTTTCCCAAAGCTATTTCTTTCATTATGTTTTTTTCTAAGCAGTTACAAGTCCCTGAGAAATCCAGGTTCTGTGGGATTTCCTCCAGCTTTCCTCCTCCTGACCATGGAACTCACTAAGCACCACAGAGGCACGAAAAAACAAAGCTCGATCTTCTGCCTCTGGGCAAGATCAGCTGCAAACATACAATTTCTGACAGATGTCCTGGCAAAATGTTATCTTGTTCTTATTCAACTGCCTTTCTGAAATAAGTCAGCCTTTTTTGCTCATGCCTGACTCAGATCTTCAGTTCAACCCAGAAATAAAACTTCATGAGTCCTTCTGCAGTCAGTGGAGGCCTCCAGAAGGGGGCCAGAGGTGGCTCAAGTGGGGGCACATGTGCCCTGGACAGGTTAGGTTAGACAACATGAACACCCCGCCGTGTGCACTTCCATAATGTGCCAGGCTGATTTGGAATAAATCTCTTGCAAGGTTGTTCTCTCAACCCCCGTGTGGTGGTAAAGGCCAAAGGGGTGAAGACTATCTGGCCAGCTGTGTTGTAGGTACTCAGAAAATACAACAGTGGTGGCACCATAGGTGGAGACATGCAGATATAAGAAAGAAGAGATTTTTTTTATTTTCATGAAAGCTGGCAGCCATTGTCAGAATTTCTTTTCTTAGTACCAGTTATTTTGAAATTTTTGCATGCACACACGCCACAAGACAACGAGAGTGGTCTAGGGCTCATCCTCAATCACCTAACATCTTCACTTCCCTGCTACTGGCAGCCCATCCCACGTTGATTAATTCTTGCTATTATTTTGTTGTAGTTATTATTATTATAAAAACTGCTAACAATGGTAATAAATTTAACATAGTTTAGATTGTCTTCTATCAGCATCTCCCTTTTTAGTGGAGTAAGGTCCCTGCTGAAACTTCTTCCTGCCTAAAAAAATATTATTCTGAACCCCTTCCTCCATAATGCTCACAGCAGACACTTTCCAAATACTCTAGTTCACCAGTCACTCCTTGGAAATGTCAGATGTGTCTTTTGTGAAGAGCTCCTCTTTTCAACAATAGACTGCTATTTCAAGCAAATACTTGGTGAATCTCCAGGTTTTGCCAGTGGGTCCTGGCATCTTTTGGAAAAAAAAAAGGATATTTATGAGCAATGCTGGTGGGTGGAGGGGTGTACATCAGGTATGTAGAAAGCATACTTTGTGTTTTTTAGTGCTGCATGAATTGTAATCACTGAAGGTAGAGAGGTGCATTCCAGACACTGTGACAAAGATAAAAGGCAAAGATTTGACTTCCTAATTATTTATGGAAGCCTGGCGTTCAACTATGCAATGCTATCATGGACAGATTTCCTTTCAGAAATGCACCGCAACGTTAGCTGCCCCTCAAAACATCCACTCAGTCATTTTTGCACAGCTGAATGGTGACACGACAGAAGTTCTGTTTAGTGTACAGGTGTGACTGGAGTGCATCATGTGGTACCTCAGAGACTCCATGAAGCAGGAACATGTATGGCTGCCAAAAATGAGTGTCTCAGCCATCCTGGGTGAAACTCCAGACAGGTACAATTCTTCTCCCTCCTGATCTTCATTTTGTTTTTTCCCTCTTCCCTCTCTCTTCACTCTAGATTAAACTCTGGTCAGTTTTAACATGTCATCTGTCAGGCATCTTTTAGCTAACTGTTATCAGATGGCTTAGATAAATACTGCCTTGTCCTGGTCTTGGCTGCTCATTCTTACCTATAAGCTAACTCCCCTGCTAGGCTGAAATAATTTTTTTCAAAAATTTGCATGTTTTTTTGGCTGAGTGAATCACCTCAGCCACGAGGTACAGCCCATGGAGCCCAAAGCGCCATTCAGCTTACGCTGAAGTGTAGGGACACCCTCACTTTTTAAACATCCTCACTATTTCAGACAGTGAGCACTGCTGAAGCAAAACAAGACAAAACCTCCAGGATATTAACTATAAAGACTACTTCAGAAAAAGAGTTGCTCCAAGTTAACATACAGGTGGAAATCACCCCTGGTGGAGTTGGATTCAAAGAGGGAAAAGGGGAAGAGAGCCTGTTATCTACAAATAACTTTTATAGTTTTTCCTCTTCTACTACTCAGTGCTTTCCACCCAGCTGCAGCAGCACAGCACTAAAGAAACTACAACTCTGCCTGCTAAAACAAAGCTGATCCGTTCACATGCTGCTCTGAGCTGACATGGGCTTGCAGCAGAAGGATTTAAAGGAGATCTGCTTAAAGCTTGCCAGCGGATGGCCGGTAATTTGCATGTCAGAGAACACTCCCGATGGAAACAAGCAAGCATAAACACCTACCCTTTACAAGCCTGCTTTCATGCTCAAAGAAACCTGATGCTCAGCCATGTGGAGAAATAATTTCTTCCCTATCCACAGCATAAAGTTCACTGAAATGGAAAGCAGCTCTCACAGCTAAGTGCTCCAACTGGAATTACTATGTATTTTTAATAGCTAGCGAAACGATGCATTCACTTTACCTGTAATCATGTAAAAACTCTATACTAAATACACTAAACCACTTTTTGCAAGATGAGTTTGGCTTAGACATGTACTACAATAATTTTAATGAAAATTTTTAGGATTTAATAACAGGATTTAAATATTATTTCCTATCACTTTAGTGTCTTTGTATAAAGTGAATGTGATCCTCTATGTTTAAGTGGTTTAAAGCATCCAGCTTAAACTGCGTTACACAAGAACTTCTGTGTTGTCATTAATAGTCCATGCTTAATTTGAAGTACAGTGGAAAAACAATAATCAAACCCTGCATTTCCAAGCATTTTCCAGTTTAAATAAATCTCAATCTCACTTATATTAAAAAATGTGATTTATTTTCCTAAGTTAGGAGAATCTTAAAAGAAGACACTAAAAGCAGAAATTATAAAGCATACCGTTTACTTGAGCTGCCTCAAGGAGTCTCTCTATAACACCCTCTTGCCTGGGCTCATCCTTTAAAACTGAGTTAATAGGGATTTAATAGGAGACAATGCCACACACTTACCAGACTGGCAGGCATGGCTCTCTGCAAGGATGCCCGCCTTCTGTGTCCTCGTCAGTGCTGTCCCTGCTATCCCTGTTTGTGGCCTCTTTCCCCACATAAGGCTCACCCAGCACCAAAGGAGTACCAAGCAGGTGGGAGGAAATGTTTTCTGTTTGCAGGACAAGGAGGACACTGTATTTTTAGTACCTGGATCCTTGCCTATCCCACTGCCCCTCTGGGATCAGATCCCTACCTTGGTTTTTGAGCCTGTTTTCCAACAGACAGGAAGAGACAAAAAAAACCTGTTCTCAATACTGAGACGTGTACATGCTCATGGCATGTTTCAGCCAATGGGCACTCAAACACGTTTAAATATTTTCCTGGCCTGAGGTCTTAGGCACGTGCTAGGACTTTATGAATCAGCTCCAGGGAAATCAGTTTCATAATTTGGAAGCCACTGCTCAGCAAAACTTAGACATTTGTTGTCCTGGAGTTATTGACACTCAGTCTGAGGACTCTCAAGAAAATGTTTAGGGTGGTCTGAAAGATGAATCTGGGAGGGAGCCACTGAATTGTTCACATTTGGTCACAGCTCTTTTCCTTTCAGACCAGAGGCAGGTGGCTCTCCGCAGTGGTTATGCTCCTAGCAGGAGCTCTTCAGGCCAGCACCCCCTCACCTGTGGGCCTGATTTAACAACCCTCAGGCCTCTGGTGGAGGTTTTAGTGTTTTACTGGGGATTCTTGTCACTCTTCAGTGCATTTTACTTTGAAATAAATTAAACCACTTCTATCCATATGCTTCAATGATTTTAAAATATGATTTTGCATTATCTGAATGGTCAGTTAATACTGTGCAAGAAAAAATCTCTATTTTTCACCAGCCATTAGCCCTGCAATGACTAGCTCCCCAGAGCAGTGAGACTGTTTTATAAGCACACAGCAAGGTGATAAGTCTGGCTCTTGCAGCAGCAGCCGTCTTTATCCCTCTCTACTGTAACCCTGTTAAGGCATGGCGGCGTGCCAGCAGGGAACAAGCGTTAGGGCTGGGGCTATCCCTGCCTGCTCTGCTGATGGCCAAGTCTGCCCTCACAATTCCTTCTCCTGTACGATAAGTAACCCTCTGTTTGCAGCTCTCTACTGGAGAAGATGATTCTTGTTCTACCAACTTAAGTCCTCTATTAAGGGATGATACAGCAGAGCAGAAAACCGGAACTGTGTGAGTTTAGCATGGGTTGCAATGGTCACAGCTGTGATGGAGGAGTGCCTGCTTTGGAAACAGGAGCCAAGCATGTCCAGTAGCCTATAAATAAACAACTTGGGGGCTCAGGCTTTCAGACACTCATATGTGTCACAGAAATGCCTGTTACAGCTCTTCAGCACTTCAGAACTGAAGTTAATAGCTACAGGCACATGATGGGTAGCCAGAGCGTAGAAGACCTGAAATGTACAGTAGGCCACATATGACATTTGTAAATTATGATAGAGCAACTTCACCCACACAGACAAATGAAAGAACTAGCAGGAGGTTACCTGTGTCCCATGTCTAACCTGTCGGGCTACATCTGTCTTATTTTGGGTCCACAGATACTGCCTCTTAAGGTGGTAGCTGCAACCTAGGGCTACAGCAATCTGTCATACTCTAGCTGTCTCAGTTTCCCTGCTTTCTGTAGCCAGAACACAGCCCTGAGCACTCCCAGCGACCACCACATTCCTGAGGGAACAATCACTTTCCATGACTATCAGATAAATAAAAAGGGATGGGTTAAATTGTCACTAAAACACTAAAAAAATTGCAGCAAAGGTGTGATTTTGTCATTTGTCAGCTCAGTCTCACATGGAAATAAGCCGGAAGGTTAGATGGACTGGCAATGCTAATTTCTCCAGGGATGTGCTCTAGATGAAGCTGTACTCTACATCACAATCTCCCCTGCTAATGTGTGAAAAGATGTCTGGGTTAAGCAGGCACAGGTATGCAGGCTCAGGTAAGCCTCACATCTTCCCCTTGCAGGAGGAAGTACTACTAGAGAGTGCTGCCTGAAAGCTTGTGTATCTTACTTGTGCAGGCTTAGACAGAATCACAGAATTATCAAGGCTGGAAGGATCTCCAAGATCAGCTAGTCCAACCATCAACACAACACCACTATAATCACCCCTAAACCATAGTGGCAAGTGCCACATCTCCTATTTGGTGTACCCTGATTTCAAAAAGAAAGGAAAGCTTTGAGGAATTTTTGCTGAAGCAATTATTTTGTGTGTTTCCAGTCTCCTAAAGCCATTTCTCTGCTCACTGACAGATTCATCTCCCTTCACAAAGCAGCACTCATAGGTGGCAAATCTAGCTGATCTTTTCAGTGTGGTGCTTGTTTCCATGGATAACTCTCCCCATGGCCACACCACTGTCAGAAAAACTCATTACACTTCTTCTGCATGAGCCCCCAGACGCCCACCTCTTCTACCACAACAGAGAGCAGAGCTGGCTCAGCTGAGTGAGAACAGCTCTGCCTGGAACTGTACTGAGACAACCGAGCCACCTCAAAACACTCTTTAAAAAAAAAAAATAATATAACCCAGCTTTCTCCCCTAGTTCAGAGTGTGCTTCCCCCCAAAAAACATAGCATGAGTAAAGTAGGAACATGGCATTGGAAACTACTGAAAGTGGTGAAAGTGGCAAGGTTGTCAATGGGAAGGCTGGCAGATGATCTTCTAGTTGGAGTCACCACAGAATGAAAATCTGTGGCATCACAGAAAGCTTCCCGCAGCACTGGAAGCTGTCATGGTCAGAAGGTTTCAGGCTGTCTCTGTGTTTCCAGCCATCTGCTTCCAAGAGATCAGGAGAAAAAACAGTACAGTAGTTAACAGAGGTGGCCAGAGAGCATGGTGCATATTGGTGTGTTTTTCACAAAAAAATTTTGTCTAACACCACACTGTGCCCACAACATTATTTGGTGTGGGAAGGTGGACCAATAACTCAAATGAACAGGGCAGCTCAACAGGAGTCTTCTGCTACATTTGGGGTGTAAAATGGTCCTTACTTCACATTTTGTCTCTTGTCAAGAGGGCATGAAATCTGCCTGAGACACTCAAGTAAGAGGAAGTGTTCAGTCTCATGATTAAAGGAAATAAAGTATTGGGACCAGTTTGGGCATGGGGAGCAGTACTGTTTCAAGCACAATTTGGGAGAGTGCTTGTTCATTGCCATGGTTTAGGAATGGTACTCCCCAAACCAGTACCACCACCAATCTCTCAAACAACTGCTCTCTCTTGATCCCACTTCCTCTCCTACTTCCCACCATGGCAGGATGGAATTGAGAACTGGAGGCACAAAAGTTGAAGATAACAACTTGAGGTAAGAATTTACTGGACACAGCAAAGAGATAAGAAAATAAACAGTAACAGTAACAGTATTATACAGAGACAATGACTCACATGCAAAAATGCTCACCATGGAGACTGTGACAATAAAAAATATCGAAGAAAAAAAATACAGTTTTCCCCTGTCATCATTTTAACAGAGGCATATAAACAGGAGACATTTTTTAAACAAATGCAAACATAGGTTTACAACAAAGTGTTATGATCTGATTATTGAGATGCCTCTACCTCTATAAATGAACATTAGTTATCACTTAAAAATTTCCATGTTAGCTAATAAATGTATTTCAATACTCCTTATTTATTCCTTCAATATCTCATGCTTTCATGCATCAAAAATGGAGAGGGTTGCATTAAGCTGTGAAGCAGCTTTGTCCCTTTCAGGACTTCTGCCATCAGTGGATTGTTATCCCCTTTCAGATCCTGGCAAGTTCAGTTTAGGGAAGTGCACCATTTTGGACCCAGACTATTATTCTGCTTGCCATCATGATCTCTGGCTGTTACTTATTCTTGTGGTTGAGTCTTTAGAAGCCCTACAAAGGGTCAAAAAGCCAAGACCTTTGGTTGCTAAACATGAAACAAAAGGTGAGTTCAGAACAGTGAATGTTCTCCCAAAGTGTCTGCAATCCCATCCAGAAAAGCAGGAGAGTAAAGTGGTTTGTTTTCACTGCATTCATCCTGGGCTCTGCTGCACTATAACCCTGTGTCTTACAGCAGCCCTCTCAGCAGGGGAGCAGGGACTTTGGCCCCTGAAATGACTCCTGGCTACTGCTGCAGAGCTTGGGGCTGCCCCCGCAGAGCCAACGTTTGCCGTCCTTCCCCAGGAGCTGAGTTTCTGAGAACACTCTCTGCTGCCTCTCAGCCCCACTTCAAAGGTGATGAATTTCTGTTGATAGCCCTCTTCAAGTGAGCCAAACACACCAGGAGGAGCCTTATGAAGCTTTGACTTAGATGAAGGCAGATAGTGGTTATCCACCATCATGTGTCTGTCATTAGCTATTAATGAAACTAAGTAAAAGATAAACATTGGCTTTAGGAACCGTTTCCAGGTATTAAGGGTTTGCCCTCACTGTATATCTGTACCCTAACACCTGCCAAAAGCAAGTTAAGTAGCTCTTAAATTCTTTGATTATGTTTCACACAGTATTTGCTCTTAATTTTAGAAATGCCATCCTGGTTTTGGAATGGCTGAAACTTTACGTAATGTTCAATTCTTAGCAACCTGCCTACTGTCAGTCTACACCAATGACAGCAACTAAATCTGTCTGGGAGTCTGAGGAGGATTTCCAGGAAAGCCCCTGATAGGATGATACAGTGCATTATTCAAGTTGGTGCTGGCCTGTCTTCTTGGCTCTGAAGGCAAACGCATATTTTGGCTGATATGGGGCTTCCCCCACAGTTGCTGCTTCTCACCCCTCCTGCAGCAGCACATATGATGGCTCCTAGCAGTCCTTGGGCTGTGGGAACCTGTTTGGAACAGTCTGGACACATGCATGCCCACATGGGAACCTTCCAGCCCAGCTGCCTACTACTCTGATTCTCACATATTCCGATCCATGCAGTCCCCAAACACAGGCGTGCCCATAGAAGCAGAGGCTCAGCCAGGATATGTGGGTGGCAGGGTTAGCACTACGTGGACTTGCTTAGCTGCTTGGATCTCACTCAGCCCTCAGTTAGAGTGCCTCTGTTCATCCATCCCAGGAGTTAGTGTGTGGCTGGGGTGTTTTTGCAGGTGAACCATCACCACATGATCCATCTGCTTGCATCCAGCCACTGAGGTGTATTCCTAGTCAGAACTCAGCCAAGGGCCTGGCTTTCTGCTGCTGTGTCAGCGGGCTCTGGCTCCCTTCTGGTAACACAGGCCATTATTCTAAAGTCTAAAAATCAAGCATCTCTTTTTGTGCTATGTTGTTTTCTTCACTGGGACATCAATATCAAAGTCAGATAGGGAGGAGACAGACTTTGGCCCAAAAAGCAGGAATATCTCCTGTTGTCTGCTATTTCCACAGCAGTCTCAGGTAGTGTAAAGTCAATCTGTATTTCTGATATAGAAATAATTGGAAAATTCCAAAACTGCAAAATTTGCAGAAAGCTTTCTATGGAAAGGAAATAGTTGCTGGTTAAAAATGACGGTTTGTGTCCAAATAAGGGCTACTTTTTTCAGGAGTCAACAGAGGATAATTGCCTAAAACCTGAGTAAACCTGCAAGAGGATACAATAAGATACACTTTAATTGGTAATGTACGTCATCACAAAACCATCCTAGCGATGCCTCAAAGGAAAAATTAATTTGTGTCTTCCTTATTCTCTACTCTCATGTCCTTTCTCTACTAATTACTGAATGTTCCAAGAAGTCTGAAGAGAAAAATATTAGAGAATAATTTTATTCTTTAGACACTGCTCTCTTCTCTATTCCTTTGCAATCCTCGTGCCTTATTTCAGCACGTACAGTCAGTTGTTTATTATGTTTAGCAAACGGAAAGAAAATATTTATAACATTGAACCTAAAGGACATCTTCATTTCTATTATCTTGGCAGAGTCAAGATACCAGATTTTGTAAGATGCTAGATTTTGAAACATCTGTGCTCAGAAGATCCTTGAGTGAAAGAAGTGAAGCTATAGCTTTCATCTCAAAGGGGTTTACCAAAAATCATATTTAGAATTTTTTCTCAGCCTCTCGTCTCATAGACTTTTCTTCTATATTCATCACCATGAAAAAAAATCTAAGCTGCCACCTAAACTAGCATTATATCTGTGTGGATCTCCTGTCCAAGGCTTGCCCGATGAAGCAGCGCTTGCTCAAGTCTAGCAAAGTCTAGTAGCCATGAACCATTTTGCAGTGGGTATTCTGCCTTAGAAGTGAAGGAAAGAACTTTCAGCCTTGGGAGTTCATTACTGATAAGGCTTATGCATCTTCTCTGCCACTTTGCTAGTGGTGCCCTGGAAAGCAATACAGCTAGAAGGGTTTTGAAAAAAAAAGTAATGTTTACTGTTTTGCTTGGTAAGTACACAAGCCTTTGATCTAATGTATCTGTGCCTGTCTCAACGCATGGTATCCAACCAGCACTGTTTTCCTAGCTTTGTCTTGACACTCCCCTCTGAAACAATTCCTTTTTAGAGTGTCTCCTTGCTTTGTGCCAGGCACTTTGCTATCTGCCTGAGCAGATGGAAATATGTGTACCTCTAACAAATGTGACCTTGTTAAGCAGCTCATCCTTCATGTCTGAGTGAGAGAGAGGAGAAAAATGTTACACCCACTACTTTCCAGAGGGCAAAAAGCCTCCAACTACGTGTGTTTGCTGTGCTTTGAGGTGTCTCCTGGTAACGCTGCCTTGATATGATCAACATTGCAGCTCCTGCTTCTCAACTTCTCGGCGTTGTTATAAAGCATATGCTTCCCTGCACACCAATGCCTGCCCTTTCTTCACCTCCTGGAAAACACACCTGGGGGCTAAACAGGGGGTGCCAGGAAGGAGCCATGGCACAGCAGTAGCTGTCATTTTAGCAGTCGTTTAAAAGGTAACATGAGAGATAAGCACAAAAATAGAAAGGTAATGTGTGAATGGAAAAAAGAGGATAAATGGAGGTTTGTAAATAGCTTTGCTCTGTGACTTGATCCTAAAAGAAACTTCTAAAAATTGACTGCAAACTTTACCCTACGATTGCTGCAGCATAATTGGAGTTTGTCTCGCTTTGTACAAGACACAAGGAAGCTGTAAGTCCAAAGTCTGTGAGCATGAGCAAAGAAGTAGAACATGAACCTCCAGAGAGTAATTAATCTGACCTCCCTTAGGTGCTTAATTGTCTTCTGGAACAGCCTATTCACTCCTAGAAAAAGAAATTATATTATTCTTATCCCTTGAGGGCTCCAGACAGCTGCTCACAGGGAGCTGTTTCAGGTTACTGGATATACCCTGGGATCTCTGAGACACCTGCACAGGGCAGGAGGGAGGACACAGGAGCTGGAGGTGGTCTGTGCTGTTGTGGCTGCATGAAGGACCCCAGGGCACCACACAGGGCATGAGCCAAGGTGTGAGCAGTGGAGTGAGCTCCCTATCCTTCAGGTTCTTACATCAGGGCTGATGAACCTTCACACAAATACAATACCACCAATAACTACACTCAGCCCATCGTCTTAATAAGGATAAAAAGTGTGCCTGGTATAATTCCATGGACTTCAGGCAACCAAGCCCCACCCCTGTTCCCCTGCCAAAGTGCTCCATAGAATGTGAGGTTCAAGGACTGCTTTCAGTGTGAATCACAGCTGAGGGCGACATTTCAATGCCTCACAAGTTCCCTTCTCACCTTAAGCATCAGCTCAGTAGTGGAAGATTGTCGAAAAGTGGCAGAGGAATCCAATGGAATGGCTGCAGAGATATGTGATTGGACAGTGAGGAGGGTTGACAGTGAGCAAGGAAGTGGTTGCAATGACCTTTGGTCCATCCTAAGCCTTCTCTCCCTTCCTCCACACCTCTTTATAGTTTTTATACCCTCTTCATCTAGTACTGGCATTTATTTCCAAGTTCTGTAGCTGCTGAATACAAGGGAAGGAAGAACATGCAATTAGAATATACTAATAGAATATATCATTAGGGATACATAGGAATTTTTGTCTCTGTATTCACGTAAGATGCATTTGGCACTATGATAATTTGAAACTGAATAAATCTAGGCCCTTCCAGCATATTTAAGACTGTCAAAGTCTGACAATTGGCAACAGAATAACTTCGCTTTCATCTTTCACCCTTTGGTGGCAGGATCCCACTGATGCAGTGGGGTAAGGAGTGAGCTACCAAAACCTCATGTCTGTTTTCCAGACAGGGCAGTGTGGGTGAATGATAGCAGCTCTTCAAAAGAGCTCACTGAGCAGTTGTTAGCAATGAACAAGAAAGTATTAACAGACAGCCAGTCTAAAAATCAGAAACAAGTTCACACTTGGGACAACTTAAAAGCAGCTACTGATACCCAATATCTCTCCTTTGTTGGGGTGGTGAGGTGGCTGCCAGCCAAGTGCGTGTTCTCTCCTTTTTTCATGTTTGGCAAACCAGCCAACTTGTGATCTATTGGTTGCTGACAAGTGAAGAGGGTGCTCTTCTATCCCTGGTATAATAACCAAAAAATAATAGGCCAGATTATAAAATCTGATCTGGTGCTTCTGTGGTGTTCAGGAGATGAAAAACAGCTGGCAAACATCCAGCTGCAAATGACCAGCTAAAAATGCCTCTCCTGCTCAGCCCAACTCACAAGAAGAGCAAAACTTGACAAGAAGCAGGTAGAGATGTTCCTCATGTAAAGCTAAGCTTAACTCAGGTCCCAGCATCAGTGTAAGTGAGGTATCTTAGCCCATAGGTACAGACTGTTGAGAAAACACAACTGGACTCATCTTGGTAGCTCTCACTTTCTGGATCAACCTAGAGCAGACTGTAGGTCAACCAAGCAACTGACCACAGCTTTCTGCCAAACAGCATTTCTTGGGGTAATCCATGCTGGTACAGTGCTGTGTCTGAAGAAGGGCAGAGAGATGCTATCAGCAGCTTCTGAGTAATGTTTCAGTAGTGGAAAAGAAAGAGAAGAGACTTTTTTCCCACTGTCCTAGAACCACAAGAAATTTATAAGCTGCCATTTTCCAGCCTTCCTTCGCTCTTGGAAATGCCTCACTTAAAGGAAAGGCATGAGATTTCCGTCCTCCTCCTTAGCTGCTCTCTCCATAGACAAGGGAGGAAAGGCAGCCCCAGAATAGGAGGTATATCCAGGCTTCATTGGAAAAAAAAAACAAAAACAAAANGGATAATGTTGGCAGTGTTAATCATTGCCAGTGCCAAGTGTTAAGAAAAAGACAAACAATGAGGCAGATTTCAACAAACATAAGATTAAAAGCAGTGCCTCTGGCTTGTGTTAATGACCTCCTGATACTCAGGCTTGCGGTGTTAAGGAGAGGTTGTATACGTGTGGGATGGGAAAGATTAGATGTTACACTTACAGGTTTGTTTTATCTGTCACAAGTCTTGAAGGTGTATCTTTAAAAAATGAAATATGGTATTCTTACTCAGAACAAGTGTGTTTTCACAGTGCGAGGCTTGATGTAAAAGATCAAATCCTTGAACAAAATGATACATGGTCATCACATTCAACATGTTATGGCCTTTTTCTCTCAAACACATTGGTATTTCTGATTAAAGTATCATACAATAATTCTCTACCACAACTAACACCTGGTAGAAGCAAGCAGTAATTGTCTCAAGTTTAGATCTTGTGGTTGTGTAGAGTCTTGTTTCCTCTTGTCAGATACTGAGAAACACCACAAACTGCAGGACCGATACTCTATTTTTTGTTTAAATTAGTGTCTTGGTTCCATCAGGATAGGTTTAGCTTTGCAGTAGCTGGGATGGGCCATGGCCAGCAGCTGGAGGTTGTTCTATGCCACCTCGTCATTGCCAGGTGTGGGGAGAAGAGACTTTCTCTTCCAGGGAGAAGGGCTTCTTCCTGGTCAAGCCAGCATGGTGAAGGAGCAGTGGAGTCACACTGGCTCTGAGCCAGAGGGGGAGTGGTGGTGGTGTGGAGGAAGGGCAGTTGGGTATTGCCTACTGTCAGGGGTTTCTGAGGTAAGCAATAGTGTCTGTTTTCTTGAACCCTCTGTCATCAGTATGGCTGCTCTTACTCTTTGTTTTCCTATCTCATTGCTGTTTCCAGTAAATTGTTCTTATCATAACCCATGATCTTTATTTGTTGTGCTTCCAATTTTCCTCTCCAGCCCACCACAGGGGAAGAAGGAGATGGACGAGGAGGAGGGTACCAAGCAAGTGGCAGTGTGGCTTGGAGAGTCTCAGCGAGCGCACTAAATTGGGGAGTGCTATTCCTAAACCACGACAATTAGTCCAAAATCTTCCATCAAAACTGGTTTTGGTGAAAAAAAGGTAACATTTATTTTCCCAAATAAGTGTTTGCTTTCCAAGATGAATATTTAATTTACTGAGAAAATAAATTTAAGTAATTGAAACCTTGACCCTAGGACCTTATGAAAGCTGTGGTTCAGTGGTTCCCCTACATCAGCTTGATTCCCACCGTGTTCCACGGCTTCCCCAGGGAACACAACTCTGTAGCAGCAGAATTCCAAGGTCACAGGCATCACAGCCTGCTGTGTGTGGAAAGGATGTGGATGTGAGAGAGCAAATAAACAGATCTTAACAATCACTGCAGGGACATTTCTAAAATACCTTGGTTCCTGGTGGAGAGATTTTTAGAAATAAAAAATAACAACATAGATGTTTCTGTTATTTTCTTTTTTCATACGATCAGAATTTCCTTGCAAAGTGAGGAGGAAGCATTTTCTTTCTCTCAACTGGTACAAACTATTTTTGCACCTGTGTCATTTGGCACCTGATGTATTCATTATGTTTCTGTATCACCAAAGTGCCTGAGAACCCTGACAGAGACCAGAACTTCAGAGAAACATAAACATTTGTTTCTTGAAGCTGAGGTAGCAGATTTCTAGCTGACAAATAGCAAATCCTTAAATTTGTTTGACAAAATTCTTAGTACCTTTCAGACCACAATAAGAATTTAAAATACAGATGAACTAAAATAAGGATGTGCTGACATTTCTGTCTGTAAGATGATAAATTTGAAAAATTACCAGCTTAGGTGCAACATGTACACCAGACACAACTAGAAGCAGTGAATTTTAGCAATTAAGAACAAGAACAGGGTCCTGCTGTTCTATGCAAATAAAAAGATGAATAATAATTGTTTATGAATTTGTGTTAGATTCAGCCTTATGAGACAGTACCTAAGCTCAGCCCAAAACTTCTCCTTTGGTGTCAATTCTTTGATGTCTAATGAGGAGATAACCTCAACCCCACATCCTTCTAGGGTTTTGTTTCTCTACTTAACTGCTTATTTTCATGACCCCTGTAGGGGAAAAAAAAGGGTTCTATTTGAGAGCACCACTCTTCTAACAATGTATATTGAAATTATCAGGTTCTTCAATGGTTGTTGGGTGATACACACACACAGTGCGACTGGACAGAAGGACATCTGCAACAATGTGCCCAACAGGATGTTCTCCCTCTTTCAGAGTTTTGTTATGTACAGCAGCCTAAAAACCTTTCCTATCAGGCTCCTCTCTATCAGTTTTAATAGGAAAGGCACTTGAAAGCTAAGTTCCTATTTTTGCCTTTATGATGGTATTTCAAAACCTTCCCCAGAATAATCTCTTATGTGTTAAAGAAACTCCTGTGTGGGAGGAGAGAAATAGTGCTGAGCAAGACCAGGAACAGCTTGGGAAGGCTGTCTGCCAGATTTTGCCTCATCATCCTCAAATTCAGTTCTGATGGAGTCATGAGTCACTTTCATGGATATAAAAGTAGAATATTTGCACAAACCTAAGTAAAGATATGAGATTTTACTTCCATTTTTCTGCTGGCTTCTCAGCTGTATATTTTTCTTGCCCACTTTTCCATTTCATCCTTGGACTTTCTCAGCCCTCCTCTGCTCAGTAATTCTCTGGTTTATGTCCACAGCCTTGTTAGTCCTGTCACTCAGATGCTGCAGGAAAGGACAGCATGCTGATGTCCAGAGGAGAAAGAAGAGGGTGGGCAGATCAGATCATACCTCTGCTACATTCCTACCTGTGCTGCGGCTGACCTGTTCTATTGTCTGGGGGTGTCTCCCTGCTGGGTACCCCAGAGAGTCCCAGCCACACCAGAGGAAAGGCTGTCATCTCTCTGACAGTGTGCAGGAGAGAGGCAGAGAGGTGAGGAAAAAAAGGAGGGAAGTCTTCAGGTAGAAGAGGAAATTAAATGGGAGATATCCCTGTCTCTGGCAAAGGTTAAGGCAAGTCCAGACAGGAACAGGAATCTCATTCAATTGTTGGGAGAGAGAGAGAGAGAGAGATGTGAAAAATGGTAATACTTAATCTGAAATGGTTGTCTGTGGTCCTTGAGTAAGGAAGGCTCAGCAGTCCCCAGTGCAGGTATAGATGGGTTAGGCAGAAGCATGGGCAGTGCTGGTCAAAACTCTTCAGTCATCAACAGATCCAAAGTCTCTTCCATGGCCAGGGAGAAGGGCAGTTCTCTTCCACCAGTGCCATTCCCAGCCTGTTTGACTTTAGAAAAAGAATGGCTTGCCCCTTACTCATTGCCCTTTTAGATAATAGCATAAAGGTCACATCTGGCTTTGACAGCCTTTTAAAATTAAAAAGTTAAAAGGTTATATGGACTCTAATATATGGTTAAACTTTGATCATCCTGCTGTGCCATCATCTTTGCTGTGTCACAGGACAGAAGGAAGAAAATGGCTGTTGGCCTTTTCTCTTTAAATTCATAAGGGAGGAGATTGAAATTTTTGCCTTCATCTACAGAAGTAACTTAAATGGTATAGTAGGGAAAAAAATCTGTAGAGATGGTTTCACTGTACTACTGGATCATATGATTAATCTTCTCCTGCTTTTAACAGATTTTATTTCAGGTTAGACAGCATGGTAACTGAGTTATTTTTTGGTTGTTCTAGTTCTACTAATTTATCTTTTCCATCTTGCTTCTTCCTCAAAGATTACATAACAGTCAATCATCTGCACCACCTCACCTGATTATATGAGAATGTCCAAGTCTCTTGATGAGGATTAAAAAGTATTAATAGGGCATTCTGCTTATCTATTACTGATACCTATTTTAATACCTTCATGAACAAATTAGATGGAATACAGTCAAAAATCAACATGAAATCCAGAACTAAAGCAATAAGTCAACAAGACATTTAAGGTTTTCAAGTGGTCAAGGACTGAATTTTGACCAGTAATTTCATTTAAGGAATGGTAGCTGATTGAAGATTATAAGCTAAACGGAGGTCATAAAATTTCTGCCAGACCATGGCTGCTCTTCGTGAAATAAAACCTGTTTGATCCACACACACCACTACATCAGGGTATCCACCTGAGAATAAGGCTTGTCTATTACTGATGTAAAACTACAGCGGCTTCAGAGAAGAACTGTTTATAATCAGCATCTGTCCGTCCTTGCCATTATTTAGGAAACAGCTTTCTTTCAGGGGGATGAAACAACAATGACACAATCAGGCTCCTAAAGTGTATGTAAAGAGATCTATACCTGTGAGTACAAGAACAGCAATCCTCCGCCACAGTTTCCTCCCAGTATCCACAAATGACTATCACACTGATCTTTAAATTAAAGGCATAGTATGTCTAAACAATAATTTTGTAAAAAGTAAGATGCTGCAGTCAGTTAAGTTTAGAAATGTTGTGCTGTAGGAGTAGCAGCAAGAATGAAAATTTAGCTGGAAAATACCCCTGTGAGTTGCAATTTTGTGTATTTCTGACAGATGATGAGAAGGAAAAAAAAAAAAGGAGTCTGTTGGAAGGAACCTGAGTGGGATTAGATATTTATAACATTCCCAAAGACACATCTCCCCTACCTCACCCCCATCCTACAGCTCATTTCAACAATCAGAAGGCCATACCCAAGCTCCTGCTAGACAAAACAACAGCGAGTATCATCCCCCTGGGCCTGCAGAGAGGTCAATTCCAAGTCAGCAAGCACATCTCAAGGAAAAAACATCTTTATTTTTTTAGTGTGGCCACTGTCCCATGGCCTCTTTTTTGAAGTTCATTGCTTTTAAGAGTTGTGAGCATCCAGATGTCTCTCATCTCAACTGAGAGAACTTTCTGAGCAGTTTTCCTTGCCTGCCCTGCTGCGGTTCATAACTCTGACATGAAGCATCTTTTCATGGGATAGAAAGTCACTTCATGAAATCAGTAGGACAACATTTTGTGGATCATTAGGCAGCCCAGAACAGGAGGATTGTTTGGAGGAACAAGGGAAAAATGGAGAGTACAGTGACAGACATTTTTACTCTGTCATATCCTAAATCCTGAATGCTTGAATAATTTATGCTTGTGCACAGATTCCTTAGTGAGAAGACAAAAAAAAATCTGATAATGTTTCTTTTAAGCAAGTCTAAACAAAATCATAGATCTTTCTTGCCAGATAACGAGGCTGCTGTTTTTCCTTCTCTTTTTTGAAGGCATTGTATGAATTTTTGTAGTCTTGGGTTATTGCCCTGGAGAATGGCCCATAATTTGAATGACTGAACATACTGTCTTTGTTATGACTTTGAACCAGGTTGGTTCTAAATAAATTATGAATAACAAGAAAAAAAAAAAAAAAACAGCAAACAAATACAGAAGCATCCATGTGACCAGACCAGACAAGACTAGCCTTTTGTAACCAAGTAAATCATGTGGTGGGAAGTGGATCTGCTCACATTGAAAATGACAATTAAAATTCCTGGGAATGGCTGCAAACTTTGCATGCCCATCACAATCATGGTTCGTGTGCTCCCTTACACTTTTCATGGTGGGCTTTTTCAGGCAGCAGAGAAACCACTGTCTCAGCAGGAAGGTCAGACAAGTTCAGAAGAGGAAGCTACATGAGGCCTTCAGCATGAGAGCAGGGAGCTCTTGAAGGGTTGTACAGGCACATTCCCCTCCTGGAGCAGTGAGATGAAGGTGGTCCAGAGCTTAGGACAAATTCCTTTGGAAAAGTATCAGCAACAGACTATCTGGCAGTTGTGTAGGCACAGGGTTATGTATTTATTGAGGCAGATTCACTTTTCCCAAAGTGAAAAGATAATCCAACATCCAAAGATAATTTGTGGGTTGCCATCATTTCCTGTCTATCAGTCAGAATGTCTTGGTCCAAACACCCCTCACCAGTCAGCTGGAGAACATCTGCACAGAGAGGCGCTTCTTTTGGCCACCACAGATTATGCTTCTTGCCACCACTGCATGTGTACCCAAAAATACAACATGCAGGCTGTGCAGGACCTCCAGGAGAGGACAAAGACATGGCTCCATATACATTCTGGCCAGCTTGAGGGACAGCTTCCCAACTTTCCTCCTCCAGTTTTTGTACCAAGCCTGGCAGCTGCAGAAGGAGAGGCTCCAGGGGTCTCCAGCCTGAAGATACTTCTGGAGCCAATGTCTGTTATGAGCAAATATTCAGGGGATTAAAAAAACTTACCATAGTATGGAAATAAATATTTCTTCATTAACTTTGGTCAAGGCCTACAGACTTCAAGTTAATAAGAGCTTCATCCCTGTTTTCTGTTTTAGAACTGATCCAATTAGGGTTCAGACCTTTTTGTGGTTTAAACAAACCCTGTGCTGCAAATCCTAATGTGTAGGCGGTGTGCTGATATGTGGGAATGAAAGGATGTGCCAAAAATATAAATACACATAAGGAAATGAAAAACCAGGGGAGAAATACAGGATGAAATGCCCATTTAAATGCTAAAAAAAATAAGCAGTGATTTGGTTCACATAAAGTAGGTACAGAAAATACTTCAAGTGTAATTTTTATCTTTGTTGTATTTCTCTGAAAGCTGTGAAAGAGTTTGTAGCTGGCTGAGGATCCTCTGGGAAAACATGTACATTCTAGCAACATTATTTTCTCAGTCTGTTCCTATGACTTCTGTGTACTGCTGTTGTGACAACAGCTTAGTTGCAGCTATTCCTGTTTTCAATTGAATTTGGATTAATGGGTCATTTTAAGGTCTTCTCTAAAACTTTTGCATAATTCACATAAATAATATGAGAGCTGGGGTATTTTGGAAGTAAAGAAAATGTTTTCAAAAGCCCATATATTGCTACAGTTAATTTTTTTTAGCCTCGTGCCTTTGTCATTTTTCCAGTGGAAAATGGAGAAAAATGTAGTCCAGGACAATGTACAAACTTTCTCTGTTTAACTGTATAGTGTTAATATTTCATTCCAGTCCTTCACAGTGTATAAACTTGAAGCTCAGTGAAATAAATGGGGTTGCTGGAATTCAAAACATAGCTGCAAATCCTATTAGTTAAACACAACAGGTCTGAAATGCACCCTGGTGTGCATGAAATCTACTGTGCAAACACAAAATAATCACTTTGGGTCGAGTGACATTTGCAACTTAGAGGTAAAAATACTCAGAGAAATTAGTGTATTTAAGCAAGTCTGCCTTTTCCTGAAAGTGTCTACTAAGTCACTTGAAACTTAACATTTAATAGAAAAGAGAGAAAACCAGCTAAGGAGATATCCTGGTCTAGTACAAGGCTGGATTGTGACAATAGATGGGCCTGTTACGTGGCAACTAAAGAAAAGCAGGAGGGTGTTTAGCTTCCAGCAGCACTAAAATAAACAGGTGAGAGTGCGAGGCTGGATGGGGATGTGCCTCTGTCACACACTGGACACTGCTGTCTAAACACATTCCTGGTGCTCTTCCAGCCAGCACCTGTCTCTTACCTCCATGCCTAGGTCTAACACACTCGTGTAAGCAACCTTATTCTAGCTGTAACAGTCACCATGCAGGAAGAAATCCAGTCCATTTTTAAAATTAGCAATTGGTCCCAGAGGCTCAGCAGAAGACACTGCAGTGACACTGGCTTCATGGACATGAGCTGCTCAGTCTCTGTAGGACCAGATCTTCCATTCTGTGCTGTTGTGAGGAGGTAACTTCTTAGTATACCTCACTAAGGACACACTGCAGGATCTTTCTGGGGAAAAGAGAGGAGAGGAGAGGAGAGGAGAGGAGAGGAGAGGAGAGGAGAGAAGAGAAGAGAAGAGAAGAGAAGAGAAGAGAAGAGAAGAGAAGAGAAGAGAAGAGAAGAGAAGAGAAGAGAAGAGAAGAGAAGAGAAGAGA
>VXBU01001355.1:261098-282565 GCA_013400315.1 Bombycilla garrulus
GGAAAGGAAAAAGAATGGAAAGGAAAAAGAATGGAAAGGAAAAAGAATGGAAAGGAAAAAGAAAGTGTTCCCGCCAAAATACTTGCCCTTACTCAGAGACAACTAATGATGGCAAATGCAGCATTTACTTTTGGAACTTATTCCAGCAACTAACAACCTCACAGCCAAAACTGTCTGTTCCTGTTTCTGGTTCGAATGCACTTGGATTTAACATCCAGGTATTAAAGCATTCCCCCCTGTCCCATACAGGAAATTACATGCAGGCACTCAATCCCCCTCCGGTCTGTTTTTGAAGAATTAACAGATTCTTCCTGTATCAGAGCATGTAGCAGTTTTTCCAGCCTTTAATTCATTTTGGCATCCCTTTGCTGCAGTCTCCATAGACTTTCAAGAACCTTTAAAAACCGGCACACCAGAATTATGTTCTGGTATCTGTGTTGACAACATAGCTAAATTTACCTCACTGCTCCTCTGATTTTATACTCAGGATCCCAGATGCCCTGGGTGATCGGGCTGGTCCTTCTATGCCGTCACCTCTCAAACTGCTGTTAGGAACTGGTGTTTCTGAGGATACAGTTCCCCAGTCTGAGAGGATGGTCTGGCTCTTTTCCAGCTCTGGTTCTGGCAGGTCTGATCCCCACTTGGCACCAGCATCAAAGCATGTTTTGGCTGTGACACCTCACCTGAGGGAGGGTGCATCCAGAGGTCCTCATGGGTGCCCTAGGCTGGAGGTAGATGTTGAACCCAGCTTCCTTGAGTGATCAAGGTCACTCGGTATCACTGTCCTCTCCTCACCATTGTGTCCTGCTTCACAACCTACTCTCTATTTCTAGAAATAATCTTATGTATGCTTCTCAATTTGAAGTGATGAACAGAGTTAAATTCTAACACAAATGCCTGTGGGAAATGACTAGAAATGACCATTTATGAGTACCCGTGGAATAACAATTGTTGGTGTCTGTCATGCAGACAGTTTAGGGCATTTAGTGTATTATATTGCCAGCACTAGCCCATGTGCTAGGTAGGATATTTTTAAGGAGAATCTAAGCATACTTCTTATGCTGTCAAGCTCCTTTATGCAACAAACTTGCAATTTCATAAAAAAAGGAAATCAGTCTTTATCAATTTTCCATCAGTCCATGTTGATCAGTAATAATTTAATTCTATGTCTTTTTTTCTTCTTTAATTTTCAAAGCCTTTTATTATTTTGAATTTGTTAATAACTAATAACAGGCTCAATAGCCAGAGTAAGTCTGCTTCTGTGTGTTCCTACATTACTGGGATTCGAATGGGGCTTCAAGACCTCCATAAAATTAATGTCAGAATAGGCCATCTTGCATTTTTGCTTGCACTAATAGAAACTCTCAATAAATTATCATAAATAGTTTGCCATCTCCCTGTAGCAACTGGCTAATATCACAGCAAATATTTTGCTCCTGGTAGAATTAAAATTCCTCTAACAGTCTGTGACTCGGTAGAAGATAGGCTATGCCACTGATCAGAGAGGCACAAAAGCAGACTGAGGAGAGCTAACAAGAGCAGGTAAATATCCCTAAGTACTATTCAAGTAGCCAGCCAGCGTACTTGTATTTTCTCTTGTTTGTCTACAACGCATATATTCTAATTTGTATTTATTGTCTCTACATTCCCTATGTTCACCTCTCTATGTATGCACAGGCATATATGATCTCACATCCATATGTTCCCACCTTCACTAATAACAAGTTACACTTTGACCAAAGCCCTTTTGATTGCAAAAGAGATATTTTTTAACTGAGTCTAAAAAAAACCTTCGGATATGCAACTTCTTTATCTGTTGATGGACCTTCCCTGTACTGACCTAACTAGGTACTGCAAACCCCAGTTAGCCATAAATGATTAATTGTCTCCTGTTGCTGGCTTCTTTAGGGGTCACATTCACCCAGTCCCCCTTTTTTCTTTCCCATTGAATGGGTGAGAGTCCTTAGAACAATTTTGCAACAGCATTGTGGAATATATTGGTCAAGTACTTCCATTAATGTCTGGACTGTGAAGAGGTCTCTTAAAAGGAACAAGATGACTAATAGATGACAAGATGGTACTTATTTAATGCACTACAATAATCTAATTAAAGCATAAATTATTATATACTTGTAGACTAAACATGCATACCAAAGAGAGCATGCAAGAGGGTTTGAGACGGGTTTGCCATTTGGTGAGCACACTGTACAAGAGCATGTGTCACTCATTTAATTTAATGTATGATTAACAACTCCTGAACATGATTAGCACTTCTCTAATTGTGATTGATGTGAGATATTCTGCAACAGCCTTTCCACAAGCACAAGTGTAGATTGTTAAAATGCATAAGTAAATGTATTTTATCACCAGCAACCCAACATCTTAGAAAGTTCCAGAGTCTCTTCTAGCAATGTCCTGGTAAGTCTCTAAGTATGTCTGGCATGACTGGCTTTAAGTATATCCCTGTTTTGTTCAGAGCTGATAGTCAGCTCTGATATGTTCTCCAGCAGGTGGCCTTTAGCCGGATGGTTACCAAGTGACACGGGTGACAACAATATTCTGCCCCCATACATAAAATACAAGGGATGTGACAGTGTCAGGAGATATTATAAAGCACAAGAGGAAATCTTCCAGATAAACGGTGGCCAGCTCTCTTTTTTTTTTCCTAGTTTGCCTGTTAAAAGATGAGCTTTCCTGACCTTTGCTCTTTAAAAAAGCCTGGGTTAGCTAGTGAATCTGCTTGCTTGCTTCCACATTTCTCCAAGGGCATTTGGAAGGTAAACACTGTATTCTTTCTGCCCTCCCTAAAAGATTCTAGATGCTGAAAGAAAAATGTCTGAAAGAAAGTGTCTTTTCTCTTTTAAAAAGTAAGTCTTTTGGTGCTCTTCAGAGTTTCTAAGTTCCTTTTGGGTTTGGACCACTTGATGCACGCAGTGTGTGTCTTAATGTCGTTGTATAAAACCATGCTTTTTTGTTTCATAAAGTTAAATCAAAACTTTCTGGGAGAAGAGCATAATTCCTTCACCTTGGCTGAGTTGCTTACATCCCCCAGGAGAGTTCTGCAGAAATTTCCTGGACTCCTCAGGCTGTGTGGTGACCAGAGAAGCCAGCAGGCATTTATGAGCCAAAGGAAAGGGGTGCACTCTGTCCCCAGGGATTTAACAGGCAGCAAGGCAGCTCTCTTGGAAAGCAAAGTGCTGGCCATAGATTAATTCTGGGAATTTAGGGAAATCCCTTGCCCTCCACGGGGTTTGAAAACTCCTCTGTGAGTGAGACCTACACCCTGGGTCTCCTGGGATGGCTGCTCCCTATCTCGGTACCCAGAACAAGCCTGGGAAGGGAATAGCAAACACTCTGGGTTCAGACACACTGTCCTTTCCTCTCAGGGAGGTTAAATTCAGGGGTTTAAACCATAATTCAGGCTTGCCAGCATCAAGTGATATTCCAAGGCAGCAGAGCAGAGGGGACAGCAAGCCACCCATGCCAGGGGTTCCGTTCCATGTCGCGCAACACAATGGAGTCACACAGCCCCCAGCCTGCCTTCAGGTCAGGGATATTTCCTCCCTGTCAAAAGACTTTTAAATGAAATCATCATAGTCAGTCAGCAGATAGGGGTGGAAATTGGTACCTGAGCTTCCAACATTGAACAGGGGAAAATGGAATAAAGAGTGTGATGGACAGGGTAAGAAAGCCAGGTGTGAACTCTGCTCCCTTAGGCCTGAAAGTCATTTGCAAGTGAAAAAGTTAGGTACAGTGACCACGGTGGCAGTCTTACAAAGTAACATTTATAACTGTGTGTTTATCACTCCCACAGGCATTGCTCGAGCAGTATAAAAGGCCTTTAGACCATCCCCGGATGGCATTGTCTATTCAGACTGAAAGCTTGCCTTACAGCCATGCTGTTCCAGGGACATCCAGCCCCAGATGCCCAACTGAAAGCAGAAGTTGCTGACGAACAAAGTACAACGGGACTGCTGATGGTGAAAGGAGAAGCAGATCTGCCCTCTTGTGTACACGGCATCTACTGCAACTTTTTCTAAATTAATATGAAGGTAATTTATTCCCTGTAGTAATAAATACGGAAAAGATATTAACGCTTTGAGTGTTTTAAGCTCACCATAAAAAGAAGAATAAGAAAATAAAGGATGGAGGATTGGGTTATTTCTTCTCAAGAATTGGTTTGTAGACTGGAAGGTAACCAATGTGTGTAGGATGATGAGGAGAAGCTGTTCTGAACACTTAGGCTATTAAACTAGAGACTATGAAAAAAACCCTCCTAACAAGATAAATGTGATTGCTAGGGAAACTCAACCATCTGCAAAATTATTACCCATTAAAACTAAACTGCTTTTTTTTCTTTTTTTAATGAGGATGCAAAGTAGCTCGAGTGTTTTCATCGCATTCATCACAGCAGCATGGACCAAGAGAGAAGATTTTGGCTGAAACAAGCATATTTAGCCAGTCTTAATTAAACCAGAGAGGGACAGAGGGCAGCCAGCTTCATAGGGTTGGAAAGGTCAGACCTTCCTTGTCCTCTGCCTTCCAGCTATTTTCTTTTGAACCTTCACAGCCAGTTCCTTTAGTCCCTAAAATACTCAAATCTCATGTATTAAATATGACACTTTTAAGAAATTATAACCTGGACAGTTTCTCTAAACACACAGATCAAAAGATCAGACTCTCAACAAAGAGAAAATGTAGCACAAGTTGTTTTGAGTGCAAAACTCAGGCTTGTCTTGCCATGGCACTGGCAGATCAGCCTCCCAGTTATAACCAGCTGCTCATTTTCACAACTTAGTAATGTTTAGAGATGAAGAGTACAGCTTGTTATGGATTGGACTTCTAGGAACAGGGCACTTCCCTCTTCTCTCTTCCCTCTTCCCTCTTCTCTCTTGACAATGGTGAAAAAAATCAATGAAGCCAGGGCAATGCTACAGAAGAATCTGTCAGTGGACTATGAATTTACAGCTGAATAGGCCAGCTGTAAATGGAGTGAGATCTGGATGCAGCACAGAAAAAGGTGCATTTTGAATTTTTCATCACTGTTCTGACAATACACTAGATCTGATGTCATCAGGTTTTCTCTTCTCTACAAGGAAAAAGCAATTATATTCTGGGCCTGAGGATATAGTAATATATAACAAAGAAACCAAATTCTTAAGCATATAAGAATTCCATCTTCAGTAGAAGTGGTAAATGCTGTTTAGGTGCATTTCCTTACAATTTTCACTCTCCTAATTCTCTTGAGAGTGTTTTTTTTGAGTTCCAGTGAGATCAGCAATAAAGCAATATGATGTGAATTAGCATGGTTTTGTCTGAAGCAAAATTACACCAGCAATAAATTTGACTTGGTAGATCCTATCTAATATAACTTTATTATAAAACAACACTGACATCCCTCTGTACCACTGGACAAACAAGAATAAAAAGTGAAAGAAGTAATTTCTGCCGTTAAAACAAAACCAATAATTATTATGTTTCCTTCTTCTCACACTTTACCCCTTACCTATTTCAGACTCATTGCTGAAGATCTGGGGGATTTGTGGCCTTTTATGCTTGTTTGTGCTATAACAAACAACATCTGGGCTTGCAGTTTGAAATGGTACTGGGGGCAAAACTATGAAACTGAATCATGAGGCAGGCTGCAAAATATTGGATGACAAGCAGGTCAGGTGTTTTCTGTTAATTATGTCTCATTAAAAGAAAGTCCAAAATAAATATATGTTCTAAGTCCCCTTTACAAAAAAAAAATAAAATTTAAACACTTTGTTTTTTGGTATCAGATCCATTCTTGCATTTTTATATATATCTATTTGTATATGCACACATACATAAAAACTTCCCAACTATCTTCCATTCTTCTAATAATTCTTTCTTTCCTTCCCAGAGGGGACCTGTGCACAAGTAAAGGAAAACACACAATATGCCCCTCCTTGTTTCTTCTTAGGACACGTCTTGGTGGTGGATGTAAATAATCAGTTCCCAGAGAGGGGATGCCCTTGAATGCAAGAGAACTGGAAGAATGTGGACGTGTCTTCTCACCTTCCTTAATTGGCTATCCAGATTCAAACAGAAGCCAAGACATCCTCAATAGGTCTTTGGGCAATCACAGCACTGACCTCATTTTTTGCCATTTTTTCAGAGATGTCTGTCTCACATTCGTTACAGTGTGGATGTTTTAGTGTAAATTTTAATGTCGATATTTTGAAAATTGAAGGAATCTGCAATAGAGTCAGCAGTTGGCAATATCTGAATGACTAATAGCCAGCAGAGTTTAATGTTCCTTAACTTCCTCACAGGCCATCAACCCTGAGAGCTGATCATTAATTGCCTGCAATAGCCTGTGCCATGGTCATTACTGCTTAGTTATTCAGATGAAATGAGTAATACCAATTTCAGGACTTCAGTTTTCATAAATGGAGTACTCAGCTGTCTTTTCCAATCTGACATTATTTTTCGCCCCACTTCAATAAACAATGCTCTATGCCAGTTAAGCTTTTATAAAAATAAATACTTTTCCTATGTATTAGCCTATAGAGCAGACAAATAACTGGATTATATTCAGTTATTGATGCATCACTGAAAAAATAACCACAGAAATCAATCATGGTAAGTAATAAGTGAATGAACTGGAAGTTCTAGGAAGACCTGCATCCAAACTGCAGAGCAGAGGCAGAGTGTGACTTGGTCCTACTTTCTGCTCCCCAGTCACAGGGGAACCTTTGAGATCAGACTCCTGGGCTTCCCTTCTGAGGAGCCAAAAGGCATGGGGAAGCTTTGTTTCATGAAGGTACATAAGCTGTACAGGGTAATCTTCCAAAATCTTCATTATTTTGGCCTTCTTGATTACACTGTAATGTAATTCATAAGCCCAAGTTGCTTTAGGTTTTTCTTGATAAGAAAGTCTTGTAGAGGGTCTCAAAATCATGTGCCCTCATTTTTGCCTCAGAATCCAGTTACCCTACTTTTTACACTACTCTATTGTTTTCTAGCAGAGGGAAATGTGTGAGTGCAAGACTGTGGTGAGCTCCAGCAGATTCCTGCTAAGGCTGTGTCAGGCACTTGGTATCACAGGTATACATCTTTCCTTCCCAGGGGAAAATTTACAGGCAGTCTTTGGGAAATCAAATCTAAATGCATGTGTACTCGTTTTTAGCACTTAGGAAAGGTATTTAACCTCAAAATTACTGAGCCACGGAGTGCCAAATTCTTTCCATCCCAGATGAAACTTTGTGCAAGGAATGACACACCAGATCTGCCTTGCATGGATAATCACAAATAACAATTTCAGAATTACCTCCTGGGAATGTTTTGTATGGTGAAGCTGTGGTGGGCAGAGTAGAAGAGGTCAAATTTGTCAGTCATAGCAGTTTCTCCTGCTTTGAAGATCAGTGAATTTGTCAGTTACAGAGTCAGGAGAAAAGAGGCACCAGAACCAGCCCACGCACAACAGCTCACAGGCAAAGATTCAGGGAGGTTTAGATCCACAGTGTTGACACACTTCATCAGAGGTCACTTCTCAGTTAATCTTTTTCCTACACCAATGCACACCCATAGTCCTGAAGATTGTTCTGACAGTGTATAGTTCAGTGTGTCAAAAATGCTTTGCAATCCGATTGTACATTATAAAGTACTTAGTACTATTTATTATGAAGTACTATATGTTTGCACACACTCAAAAGCAAAATCATAAGACAGTTCTGAGTGCTTTGCTTCTGACAGCTCTTTTACCCAAGGCAAGCTGGCAGACCAGCACCTAGTGTTAGGAATGAGTCGTGGGGAAGAGGGGCAGAAGAATGTGAGTCATCACTTCAGTTCCTTTAGTTATGAACAACATTCTGACCATGTGCCTCTGTTTCTGTTTGTGTTTGTATGCATACAAGTCATGGGTTGACAAATGGTGTGTATCAGAGAGTTTGTCTTCAAAGGATGCTGCTGTTGGGTGTTTTGGGGACCTTGGCCTCATGTGCTTAAAATGTCTTCTAGTCCATTTGGAGAAGGTACAAGCAGTGTCCTGCAGAATTTCATGTTGCTTCTCAATGCAGCACTTTCTGCAGGTTCTGCTGGACAGAGTGGGATAGGAAGCTTTCAGTTTCTTTGCACAGCTAAATGCTGTGAGAACTTGTCCAGCAAAAGCAAGGACGAGAAAAAGCATTTGCTAGGGAATGAGTATATTATGAGCATGTTTGCACAAGTAAATTAAACAGGGCCAGGCCATGAGTTTGAGCACTGTTCCTCCATATGTCTGTGCATCTTATCAGTGTTTTCCCTAAACAGATTAGGTCAGTCTATGAGCAGTCTTCTAGACAGTGCCTAGATGGAACTCAGAGGTTAGGATGTGAAAGGACCACCCCAGCATGTCTGGATGTGACCACAAATGGGACTTTTGAAAAGGAGAAGGAGTATAGAAAAAGTTTATGAGCCAAAAAATTTGCAGGACTGCAAATAGCAGAAATTGTAAATCTTGAAAGTCCTCTTTTGCTTTTTTTGTCTGTTATTAGTTCCCTTTTAAGTACTCTCCAGTGATGGAAATAGAGTCCCTGTTAAAAAGAGTTCACTGAAAAAATGAAGCAATGTGAAACCTGAGGTAAAGAAAAGAGAATGAGGAAGAAGAATGTATTGTGTCTATTTGATTACAAGCTCTTGACAGGCCTCCTGTATTCATATACAGGAATGTATATATACATATATATGCATATTATTGTTATCATATTACTGCACTACTTGTCAGATCCATGACAGATGTGAGCTTTTTGACAGGAAAAGATGAGAATGTAACAACCTTTCTCTGGAGGTTATTTCATGCATGGAGAGCTGCAAAAGGGAGGGCAGCAGAATGAGAGTGGGAAATGAAGAGCGAAAGGATGTCAAGGGCATTGTCAGGATAAAGCCATAGGAAAAGAAGATCAAAAGATCAGGGACAGAGCTACATACAGTCTTGATAGTGAAAGGGGGATACATGTGTTTTTTAAGCTGTGAAATGAAGGGAAGAGAGGTTTGGAAGATGAGGGGACATCAGTGGTGTGTACAGTGTGATGGAGGCTAATCCATTCTTAGAAAGGGAAAAGCAGCTAAGAAATCATTTTAGTCCAAATGTTTAGGTTCTTCCTTCTTAACAAATGCTGCTGCTGCTGTTGCTGCTGCTGACAAAACCCATGGACTGTGTGATTCTTAAGATTTGCTTCTTGAAGCTTTTCTTATGTTTAGAGTAATTCTCCACTCTTGCTCACACAGTCTGGTCTCACACAACTCATCTCTTGGCTGTTCCAAAGACAGAGGTAAAGCCGTGATTTTGGAGGTGGGGAGACAGCACCACAGATGGCTTCTGTCTGATCAGGCAAAGGCTGCCCACATCTTACATCCCCTAACATGTCATATCATAGATGGGACAGAGTTTTGACATGTCAGGCAGGTGTGTGTCACCCATACTCAAATAGGTCCTGACTGCTGGCAAGCTGCCCTGTGACAGCTCAGCATCCCAGTGTCTCCTGTGCTCTGGGACCTCTCCTTCCAGACATCACTCCTAATCAGTCCCTTGTATCAAGTTAAAAGAAATTTGACAGTATAAAGAAAACAGAAAAATTTTAGGCTTCTACTTCTCTACTGAATTAATCATCTCTGGCAGATTTGTGGCTTCCTATGACCCTTGAGTTTTACTGTCTGCTAGCACATCAGGCACTGATTTTCCTCTCTTTTTCCCCTACAGCAAGCATTACAGTGATCCTCTCAACACCGACAGGGACAGGGCTTATTTCCAGCAAAAGGGCACCATACATAGCTGTGCAGGGTAAGTGCGGTTAGGGAGATAGGTGCATGGGAATAATAAAGGCACAGAGGGCAGCAGACTTCCAATATGTTTATGCAGTTAAATATAACAAGTTCAGACAGTATCATTTATTTTTTTCCATTGTTCACAAAAAAAATCTCTTTATGTCGTTTTCTCTCTATGAGTGCTTTTGTATTTTTCTTAACCTCTGCATTGCAGTGCAGCTGGGCTGTGCACATGAAGATATACTCCCTGCCCTGGGGAAGATCTGAGATAAGCAGAGAAGCGACATACAAATGGCAAGGGGGAGAGAGCGATCTAATCACTGGCCATAAGCTTTGTACATTAAGATAGCTAAAGCACACACAGAAGAGGAAAGCTGGTTTCTGCTGGGAGAGGCATGCTTCTCTCCCCCTTCTCTTCTTTGTCCTTGTCTTTTCACCCTTGTCTCCCTTGTGCCCTTTTTGTACTTCTATGGTGAGATGGTGTTGGGTTTGTGAGGGCTGTGGTGTGACCTATGCACATATACTGGCCACTTAGTTTGCTTTCTAATTTAGCTTGCTGCCTGTCTCTGTCTCAGCTTGTGGCCTTCAGCCTGGCACAGGGGTGTCAGCTGTTCCTTGCTAAAATTGGCTCCATTCCTCTTGCTGTCTGGTGAATATCTAACACCTGATGGTTCTCTGAGTTTGAGAATTTTCTCATGTCTCCCATATTGCACATAAAGATGGAAAATGAGCTATTTTTCCACTCCTCCCTTTCTCACACCTAAAAAGCCTTTCAGGTGTCAAATCTGGATTCAGCAATTCCAAAGGATTTCCTGCACTTTTATTTCTCTATATTGTTCATCTTTGGGCAGAGCTTTTGAAACTCCTCTTCAAAACCATATAGCCATGGTTGCACAGGGGATATCATATAGGGCTCCTATTGCTGTTACAACACACTCAGGCTGCACTGCAATGTACTGTGAAGCTGAGGTGACCAGTTCTGCTCCTGAACCTTGTAGAATGTTAGGGTGTGTGCCCAGGAGGAAGTAGGAACCACTTTCCCTCTCATTACAGGTACTTCAAACATACAAATCCTGTGAATCTCCTGGCACTGAGCTCTAGTGGGGGAGGATTTCAGAGGTCTGACACAAACACAGTAAACATACTCGACAACTAATATCTTGGCTTTGGAAATTCTGGCCAGGGGGAGATGGGCTTGGCATCCCTGCTCTTCTCATGGCCTTTTTCATCCTCCCTTCTCACAGACCTCTGAAAAGAGCTGTCAGATCACAGCTGCCTGTTTCACACCTCTCTGAGTGAGCAAGGACAAGGGCAGTGGAGCCAAGCACTCAACCCTGGCTGTCAGCCAGACAGCCTATGTACACTTGGGCAAGTTCTCAAATCCTCCACTACCCCTCCCCAGCATGCCACATTTAACAGCTCATTTCTGAGCTCTCCAGGATGTCTCCTCCTCTGCAACCACTGTAGAATCATCAACCTGGATCCATGTTCTGTAACTTCACGCATGTAACTCAAGAGCCTGGTAAACATCTCATCCCCATCATCACCTCTCACCATCTCACTGGATGGCCAGACAGGCACTTCCGAGTGAGATATGAGGTGGGATGTAGTGGTCTGGCATGAGTCTGGGCTGCAACTTCCCTTCTCTAATTCCACAGCACCTGGTGAAAAGCAGCTGAAGCTGGGGCATGAGTGTTTCAACATGTTGTCAAAGTTACTTCTGAGTTGGAGTGTCCTCAACAAAATTTCTGAGACACGATGGAGATATTACATCCATTTGCTGGGAGGACTTTTTCTCCTATCTGTTATGAAACTCTTCCCAAATGTAACTTAATTGCTTAGCTTTATAATAAATTGTATACTCCCTGACTTTTCAGAGAAGAAAGTGTGCTTCTTCCTGTGGCTGCCACAGGAACAGACACGCTGATACCTCATTTCACTAAAAGTGATGTTGCCTTTCTCAGAACACAGATAATGTAGGATACAGATTTGTAAAGTAACTTCTGAAAAGGCTACTTCAAAAATGTCTAGTCTCATTAATACAGACAGAGAGCTTCAAATAGCTATCATTGCTGACCTAGCTCATAGAGTCATGGAGATTTAAGCAAAGGAAAGGTCCCAGTGAAGTCAATGGGCTTAAAACTAAGGACAGACTAGCGGGATCTACACGTGCACAGGGCTAAAAGTAGGCTGACATGCTTTGGCAGGGTGAAGCCCTGCTGTCAGCCTCACTGTGCTGACCCAATTTCTTTCAGGTCTCTGCAGGGGAAATGCTCACTCCTGCAGTTCATCCCTTTCCTTCAGTGTCATTAATTCTTATCCTTCCATGTCAAACTTTGCAGAGGAAGGATTTTGCTGCACTGCTGGGTGTCTGGGAAATGGCAACTAATTTTTGCTTGTGGTTTAGGAGAAGCTTGTTTGATTCTAGCAAAAAAACCTGCCCTGAGTTTTTCCATGCAATTTAAGGGCTGGAAGGGAGATGGAGCCCTGCTTTGTCCCCTTCTCAGGCAATGAGCAACTTCATTGCTGTGAAGTTTTGGATAACTGCCCTTCAGGGCGGTGGCAGCTTGAGCAGGAAAAAAAGCTGTCCTTTTTTCCCTCAAGTAAAGCTTGAGGCTTAATCCACTGGACAACAGACACACAAGGATCCACCTCCATAGTGTAAGCAGGTGATGGGGGCAACAGCTAGAACTGGTACAGAGGAGGAAAATGGTTTGGTAGCTGCTTTGAGCTGCCAGCCGTCTGAAGACAAGATTAGGTTTCAGATATCTTGGCCTGTATCCAGCACTGCCTTTCTTATGCAAATGTCTGTATGTTATTTGATTTCCATTTTCCACAACATCCCCATCAGTAATATGCAGTTAATATTTATATGTACTTAGCTAATGCACAGTTTATATGTACACACTTCACTGTGGTTCCACAGATCGGTTAACCAAACTCTATCTGGATCCTGCCGTGTCTACAGATTTGTATAGGCGCAAACAGGTTCACAATTTATCTGGTGCAAAGTGCTTGAGAAGTGAGAAAGAAATTTAAATTTACAAATGAAGGATTCAGTGCTAAGCAAAGTGTATAATTTTTTTGTACATTACTTTAGAGAAGGAGATGCCATAAAATAAAACATCACGGAGCAAGGACATTCCTGCAGAGCAGGTACTCCAGAGCAGGTAAGTGTCCTGTGCCCTGTGTCCCCCCTCGAGTCTCTGCCAATGACACTGTTTGTGTGACAAAATTCATTCCACTGACTCGATACCATGTAAGGATGTGCTTAAGGAAAATTCAGTCCTTGATAAGAAATTGTGCCCAGCTAAGCCACAGTCTGATTCTTGATAGGAAACAAGGCTACCTGATTTTTTCATGATCATTTTTGATGCAAATAAAGGAGTTGTAGAGTCTCCCTTTGACCACCAGAGGTCATAAGCAAAACACCGCAGTCCTTCAGTCACTCTCCGGGAGGGAAGGAAGTGGAAGAGTCACCAGAAGTATTCCTACGTTCTTGCTAAGTAAAATGCAGGCGGTAGCCATAAGGATCCCCATCACCTGTGAGGGAAGACGCCCAGGTTATCAGTGCAGCCATCAGTGAGCCTGCACGTGGGAGCTGGGAGACAGACAAGTGGAGGGGCACTGCTCATACACTGCTGGGTGTAACACAGATTTGTTGGAATATTTTGCCCTTTTGTGTTTGCTGATTCATGAACACTAATGCAGGAAACTTTCCGTGTTTTGCAAGAGGTAAGCAGAATCTAAAATCCCTTTTGAAACCTGTGTGAATATTCAGAAAAGGTACTTGCAGCTTCCTTTAAAATGAACTTTTCTTATTTGAAGACACATTTTAGGAATACTAGAAAAGCATCTGAGCATAATCAGAAACCAGGAGAGGAAATTTTCCTGACCATCAAGCCTGGATCAGCTTGTGGACAAGAAATACGAGCATGTGATTTCTCTGACCAGCCATATCAGACAAGAAAATCGGAAAGGCAGCAGGAAGCTTAGGAAGAAAATCAGCTGAAGTACATCCAAGCCGTAAAACTTTAAACAGTTAATAAAGTCATGGACTGTAAACAGTGTGCACATCTTCATCTCTTCTCCCAGCCCCTTTGAGCACAGCTCTGAGTAATGTATGTTGGAAGGAAAGGACCGGGGGTGGCAAATAAAAATTGACATATTTTTAATTCAGAAAATGTCAAGACAAGCAACTATGCTCTGCTGTAAAGCACCATCATGTCCCTTCTGGAGCTCTGTGTCTCTCTGTTACTGCTGGCCAGGACTAGTTGTCTTAGAAAGAGCACACACCAGGAAAGAGAAATAGCATGAGGCAGAAGTAATGGTACTGATGAAGCAGAATTTCCCAATTTCCTCCACATTTTCACAACTCTACAGCACACGTATTTCCAATATATAAGCAAAAAGGAGTAATTATATTCATATTGAAAGAACCCTGCCCTGTTGCTCTGGGAAAATCTTGCGGTTTGTTTTTACTGAGAGATAAGACTCTTGAAAAAGATGAAGTTTTTTTCTCAAAATTGGTAAAACACATTTCTGAGTAATGACTGAAAGGAAGCTTCATTTTGCAGTGAGTTATCACCCAACTCTGACAGAGAAGTTTATTACAGAAGTCTTGACAGCTCATTAACTACCTTACTGAAGAACACTCGTGCTATAATAAAACTACCATCATTCCATCTTTGCAGCCAGAGAAAAAAGCGAACAGGCCATTTGCATATTATGTTAAATCAACAGCCACAGAAACACAAGCCTCCCAGTCTCAAGTGAGTTCCATGGTGGGGTTTCAGTGGGCTGTGGGGAATGCCTGTCTCCTGCAGAGGAAGGCCACCGAACCAGGGCTGCCCTTTGCTCAGCCCATTCAAGATCTTCTCAGCCACTTGTCAGCCACTTCCTCAACCTCCCAGGGTTTCTTTCTGTTTCCCTGTAGTAGGGGGATGTTGGGGTGAGCAATGGCTTCTGAGGCTGTCATTTCTAGCACCTCCCCACAGAAAAGCTGTGGGTCCCCCTTCTGTTGCTTTGATGCTGTATTAACCATCCCTTTTTGTCAAACCTGTTCCCAAAAATCTCTCATAAAAGGCTCCAGGATTTAAATACATCTCACTGATGCAAATCAAGCCAATTATATTGTGTACTGCCCTTAGCAGACAAGAGGAAGTTTGATCTCCCTCTCATTATAACCTGATAAACTGCAGGGCTTATATAGGTTCCTGCCCTCCCCTCCCCCTTAACCCCTGGGTCTTCTCCACAGTAAACACAGTAAATTCTCTAATTTATACAGAAATAATACTTTGTAGCTCTCCTATCATACTTATATTTCTCCTCCACTCTCTCTGCAGCTTGTCATGTCTTCCTTTAAAGTGCTGTTATCGGCCCTGGATAGAGTAACACTCTAGCAGGAAACTTATCGTTATGGATCAGAGAATGTTAAATACTTCTGGTGTCTTGCACATGACATTCCTGCCAGTGAATCCAAGAATGGGAGTTGTCTTTTCTGCAGCACCATCACACACGCATTTTTAGCTTGTGAATCACAGCAGCTGCTGAATTATTTTCCACTCTAATGGTGACTTACTGTTAGTTCTCCATTGCGCATCTCTGTATTCACGTCTCATGACTAAGGGAAGTTTTTTAAATTTCTTTTTACTGAACACCCTGCAGACCTTGGATCACTTCTGCACGTTGTCAAAATAATTTAAAATGTTATCCCTGTCCTCCAAAGTACTTGCATCCTTTCCCAGTTTGCTGTCATCTATGAATGGAAGAAAAAAGCTGTTTTTCAGTTCTATTCTACAAGCTGCTTAACGTGACAAAATCTATGGTAAATCCCTACTGAACATTATTTGAAACACAACCATGTTTGACAAAACCAAAACCAACTCTAAGCATGTTTTTCCTTCAGTGTACATGTCCACCCATGAGCTAGATATCTTAGCTGCTGTTACAGTGGGTGGAGGTTGGCGAGCTCTTTGGCCAGGTGAATTTGTTGTCTGAACTGTACAGTGGTGCCCTCAGGGCAGCCATACAGGGCTGGCAGATCTGACATAAAGATTACTTTGGAGATTGGTTTGACATTCTTCTCAATAACTCCAGGGTTTCCGGGTTTCAATCACTCTATTATCTTTTGGGTGCTTCAGCAGTGTTTGCTTAATAAGTTTGCTCAATAACTTGTTCTATGCACTGAAGTTATATTCCTTAAGCTCTAGTTCCTCAGACTGTTCTCCACCTTCTAAAAATGTAGGCCATATTGCCACTTTACCTTCTCTAAGGCATCCCATAACCTCTTGAAGACAATTGATAGAGAAACACAAATTGCTTCAGCAAGATCCACAAGTTTGCCAGTGTGTGTTTCATTGGGTGCTACCAATTTGAATGATTCTACTTCTCTAAATGTTGTTTACACTGTTCTTTGAAAGTGCAGCCTGCATTTCTAATCCCTTATTAAAATAGTGATAAATATCTAGTCTTAATTAACCTTGTTTAGTAATGAATGAGGTTGTTGAATGCTTCGATCCTTGTTGCACTTCACCTTTGGGAGTTGGTGGAATTCTGACTTAGTTCTCCTCTAGCTTTCTCTGTGTTCCTCAAGGTTTTCCCTGCTCTTTGCTCTTTGTAAGGCATTTTACAGCTTGGCCATTCTGAATTTAATATTACATATTGTGGATGTGAGGACTAGTGGAGAAAGATTGTTTTTCCTTCCTGAGAACCAGACACTGGATTCAGTTACTATTAATATTATCTGACAACAGTATTGAAAACCAATGATGTCAGGTTTTGGCTTTAGTGTATCAGTGCTATATTGCTGCTTGATTACTTCAGTCTTATGCATGAAATGGTGTATGATTGCTTTTTTTGCAGGTTGTTTTGAACTAGTCTTTATGTAACAACAGATGATATGAGGCAAACTTGAAGAATACAGGCAATACCCCATATATAATCATATTTATGTCTTTGCTTCTGGCATGTGCTTTCAGGTCACTGAGATCATTTTGCTATCATATTTTCTCTGGTATTCACCTCAAATAGGAATCTAGACATTAAGCTATTAAACAAGGTCATTTAAGAAAAATTATTTGTTTTTGTTGTGAGGTGTTTTGTTGTTGTTGTTGATAGGTTTTTTTATTATTTTTTATCAATTCCAAATGTTTATTAAAATTACAGAATTTCTGGACTCATTGAGAGTGTTGAGCAGCAAAGGGGAGACACATTTGTTAGTGGCAAGTAGCCCATCATTCAGCATCGTTGTAATTAAAGCTTAAAATAGTCTTGGATGCAATCTTTTGAACTCCAAATTATGGCTCACGTGACAGATTGATTCAGAAAAGGTTTACACTTCATTATGCTGTAAAATGATGGATAAGCTTGCAACTGCATTTGATCAGTGAAGTGTAGGAACAGGTCAGATGAAGTAGCAGATGGAGCAGGTTGAGAAATGAGGATAGAAAGTTAATTGTGGCCAAGATTAATTTCCTTGATTTGGCTATATGGGAGAAGGGTTTGAAATTGTTTCAAAGGTGTTTCTAATTTCATAAGACAATACAAGTATTTAGCACTGCACATGACTTTAGGCACTAAATTTAATCTGTGGATTTCAAAGTATTTCACAAGCACAGTTGTTAATCTACTTGGTCTTATCCAGAAGGAGAGGCACAGACAATTTAGTGAACTGTTACTCCACTCCAGCTTTTCCACAGCAGGTTTGATGCAGAGTCTGCTGCTCCCAGTTAACACATCCTCAGACAACAGAGCAGGCATATAAAGCCAACTCCTCCCTTAATGTCCTTGGAGAAAAGTGTAAATGGGGTCTGTTCTTCCTGGAATATCCTTTTGAGTCCCGAATGAAATCTGCATGCAAATGGGTGGAGACAGGAGTGTCTTGGACCACAACTTGCTGCTGTGTCAGGATGACATCCTAGTACTTAACAGCTAAATGAACCTGGTGGCACCTTCCAACAAGGGGCCCAGTCTGGACAGCTGGTTTGCCAGGATCTTAGAGGCATAGACATGCACCTGGCAGGCAATTGTCTTTGGGCATCTGCTGCAGGCAGAACATACAGCCATTTGTACAAAAGTAGAGTGAAAAAACATTTAACATTTCCCATTAGGTATGTGGAAACTGGATAATTTCTGTGCACTTTTCCTAAGTTATGTATTGCTTTCTTCTTGCTCTTATACATTGCAAGGTTTCCTGCATGTCACTGTCCCAGAACTGCACATGCAATGTCCAGTCATCCCAAGCGTAGTTTGCAGTCCTCTGTGGCTTGTGAGTCTCTATACCCCTTAGAAATCACTGGCTGATTTCTCACCTAGCGAAATCAAATGCCAAAATTCTGTAGACTTCAATGACATCAGTGCTTTTCCCCTCTGTCTCTGAGATCGTTAAGCAGAAGCCATTTGACTTTAGATACTGGGTGTGTTTTCACTCTGAATAAGCTGCCAAAAGAAAGGGAAAATTAACCATTTTTCAGTCATTTTGGTTCTTCAGCAAATCTGGAGTTGTACACAGACCTTTCCGTTTTCTCAGTATGTGTCCTGTCAGTTTGCCTCCTCTTGAGAGAGTCCAATATCGTAGGTGTCACAATCATATTATAAAACAGCCATTTCACAAAATAACTGATTTCACAATGTGACTGAAACATATTAAAAATACCATTTGCTGTACATTCCATTTACAAATCCTGGCAGCTAACAAGGGCATTCACAAAACAGATGGGAATCTCTTCAACTAGTGTTGACCAATTTGGGGTACTTCACTGAATAAGATATTTTTTAAAGGAAATTTTTATGTAGGGGTAGCTATCTACTGATGTTAAGCAGGAGGGTAGCTTTTCTTGAGCAACACAGATGAAACCCTGATCCTGACAACTAAATAGCACATCTCCTGGCACTTAGTAGCAGTGCAAACATGGCAGATAGTACTTATTACATCAAAGGAAGTGGAATTGGTATGAGGCACAGAACCTGCAGATGTTACACAGGCAAAATGGCAGTGAATTAAATAGGAATTTTGGCTGAGCTGTACCTCTTGTCATCACATGGCTTTGAAATCTGAAAATGTAAGGCTTGAGTCCAATCATTCACACTCGTACTCAGAGTGGGAAAATAAATGAACATGTAAATAATGGTATCATCTAATGGTATCTTCTCATATAATCCTGACTTTTCTGTACACTTCAGGTTCCATACATTTAAACAAAAGAAAATGTAAAAAAAATTTGAGAGTGTTACTGTATCTAAACCCAAAATTTAAAAAATTATTGAAGGCATAGTTATTGTCGTAATAGCATCATACAACAACAGTATTGACAACATTGTTATTGTAGAATGTTACTACATCACAGAACAGAGTAACCTATATGATGTAACAAGAGATCACCAACTTCTTCTATAGCACCTTTCCCCCAGACATATCAACACACCTCACACAGAACAACAGTATTAGCATTGCTATTATAATTACTATTATCACTAGTGAACAAGAAATGTGCATGTCTGCACAGTGCAGATGAACCCAATCAATGTATGTGTACAGAACAGAAATGCTTGCAAATATTAATCTGAAATATTATTTCAGTAGCACACTTCATTGCAAATCAACACAAGTGAAGTTCTTTTTAGAAGGGCTAGGGAAAATTCTTTTCTACCGGTTTATTCACTCAATACAAATGACTGGAGAAAAGGACAATGACCATGAAACTAGCATTAATCTTCACATATAATTGATGATTTAATTGTAGAAGTCTTTCATGAGGCTAAATAATCACTAGTTGATACAAAATTGTTCTCAAGATTTACAGAGTAAACACCCATCACATTTTAGATATCACACAATAGCCCAAGCTATAATTATCAGTTCATCATTTGTATTGTTAAACATATCACGTAGACACTGGAAATCAATCCCAAAATACCAAAACCTCAAGCAACATCCTAATTGATATAAAACAACCTTCATATTCAGGTTATTGACTGATTTAAAATTAGTGTATTTAGCCAGAACTCTGGTTCTGCATTTAAAAGAGAAGCATGATCCAACATTTTAAGGTAAACTATCATGTTGCTATGAAGAGAAAACTGTCAAGATACTAAAACATGGGAAGTAACAGCGAGATGAACTCCAGCAGTTATTAATTTTGGATTAGGTGTGAGTGATGGGTTTAACATTTACACTAGAGATCAGGATGGAAGGATTCCTTCCTGTCCTTCTTTATAAAAAAATGGCCCCCTTTATGACCTCTCTGAAGAGTGATATGTGAAAAGTTTATAACTAAACTATATGATGCTGCTAAAGCTCAGGCAAATAACAAATGTTGTTGTCAATGATAAGTTGTAGCATGCCATAGAGAAATCTTTGTCAGGAGTTTGCCACCATTTTTCAAAAGATGGTGGAAAAAATCTTTATTTTGAATGGGGATTATATTTGAGAGCAGAGCAAGTGATTGCCTTGTTTAGCCAACATCTTGCCCATAGTGCAGTTGGTAACCATCTGCCTTTGTACTATTTGTCTGTGGCTCTGGCTGTGCCTGACCTACATGTGACACTTCTGAGCAGATGTGCATCAGGATACAACAGATGAGAGAATGCCAGCCCCTGCCAAAAGGACTCCACACATATCGGGAAGGATGAATACCAATAAATCAGGATCAGATGGGATGCATTGTATGGCTTTTTCAGAGTAGAGTAACAGCTGAATTGTTTTACGTATTAAATGAATGGATATAGGATTTAATAGTAATATGTCTTCCTAATGTGTTTGTCTTATACAGTAACATAATATTTGAGTCCATTCACAACCTTTTATTTGCAGGGCTTTAGAGACTGAAACACAGGTTTGATGTCTGGAAATCAGTAACCTCCAAAAGTACATTAATTCCATCCTATTACCTTCCACTTACCTTCTATTCATACTTCATTTAACTTGCATGACTGACCAAGGCATATTATCAGAGTTCACAGGCTCAGAATATATATTTAAGATATTACAGGAAGTGGATGGGGGAGAGAGGGAAGAGGATACTTAAAAGGGTTCAACAGAAATGAGTTGAATGCAAGTGTTTAGGAAGAGGGGCTCATGAAATCTGTGCAATAGCCAAGGCAGGAAAAGAGCTGTGCTGTCAACAAGCATCATGGAGAAATGGAGATAATCACGTGCTCAGCTAGTATGCCATATCTGTCTCATACAAAGCAGCCTGGAACCCTTTATTTAAATTGCAGGAAATGGCATTTTGTGTCAGGTGTTTGTCGTTTGGAAGACGTGTTCAATTGGTTAGCCAGGGAGGGCTCATCGTGAGGAATTTTTGAGGGTCAGGCTCATTGGTATTGAGAATAACAGTTAGGGCTTTGTGTGGGACTGAAACTTTAATTTTACCGTCTTTTCAATATTAGCTTTACAGTTCTGTTAAGTTCTTCTTAACATAGTAGGGTCTTTAATTACTACAATACTTTTAATGAAGCCTCATAGAAAAATCAGTTTAAAACCAGACAATGCCTGTTAAAAATACTTTTTATAGTGACTTCTTTATACAAAGAATGAAAATAGTTTTCTTATCTAATGTCTGCATGTCATCCATCATCAGTGGATACATCACAGGCAATTTATAAGCATTTGTAACAATGCAGTGAACTACATTATTTGAAATGCCAGAATATTTCTTAAAAAGAACTAATAGGCAAAATTGAGAAGCAAAATT
>VXBU01001355.1:282577-317376 GCA_013400315.1 Bombycilla garrulus
ACATAATATCTAAAATTTATAACTGATATATGAAATATATGAATATTTCATATATATGAAATACGAATATATATATAGTATGATATATGAAAAATAATTTGGCTCTATGTTATTTTAATCCCAATGTGTTCTCAGAATCAGAGATAAGTTTTAGATATCCTTGAATATACACTAAAGCTGCATATTTAGCAATAACGTTTTCCCTAGGACCAACTTCCTCACAATACACTCTTAGAGATCTCTTGTTTCCTGCTCCCAGTTCAGTTTTGCACCTGTTGCAGACATTACTGAGAACCACAAATCTAAGTCCTGTGATCTGAATGGTGACTACTTCAATAAACTGTATAACATTTTAGTAAGCTGAATTAGGACTCTTTCCCCGAGGCATACACTTTCCAGGGCCACCAGGTTAGGTGTGTGGTCTGAGAATCCCTCCCCAGTGATGCTTGGGAACTGAGCAGCAATGTTTCTCTTCATGCATGTGTTCAAAGAGCAGAAACAGCTTTGCAATTTGTGTTGTTTGACTCACACCCTCTTTATCTCTCTGAGTGCTGGCTGGCCATGCAGGTCTGGTTTAACCTTTCTGTTAAGAGGTAACTAATATGCAGTTAATACTTGCGTAACACCACAGGTACCTGATGCCAGTTGGGCAAGTGACTGTCTCCCAGAGGCTTAGTTCTTATAAAGGGATAAAACCAGGCCCTCTAGAGATAAGCCTAGGGTGGCACACTGATGTTTGAGGGACTGTGCACTAGAGATGTCCTTTGGTCTGCCATCTCAGTGGAGGTAGGGGATGGAGGTCCACGCGGCAGCTAAGACACAAGGGATATCAATGTGTTAGAAACCACAGAAATGCCTGAGAATGGTCATGTAAGAATTAGGGCTTCTTCCCCACAAAAGTAACATGATCAATAGNCATTTTATTTAATAAAGGTGAATGCATCTTTTCAAAGGTAGAAGAATAATTTTAGAACAGGAGTGTTTGTGCCTTTCCATATTATGATGATTATTCATAACAATAATATGGAAAGGCACAAGTATGAAAAATATTAATATAATATGATATGATATGATATAATAATGTATAATAACATATAATGTAATAATATATAATTATATAATAATATATAATTCTATATAATATATTATATATGAATATACATAATATCTAANACTCTTAGAGATCTCTTGTTTCCTGCTCCCAGTTCAGTTTTGCACCTGTTGCAGACATTACTGAGAACCACAAATCTAAGTCCTGTGATCTGAATGGTGACTACTTCAATAAACTGTATAACATTTTAGTAAGCTGAATTAGGACTCTTTCCCCGAGGCATACACTTTCCAGGGCCACCAGGTTAGGTGTGTGGTCTGAGAATCCCTCCCCAGTGATGCTTGGGAACTGAGCAGCAATGTTTCTCTTCATGCATGTGTTCAAAGAGCAGAAACAGCTTTGCAATTTGTGTTGTTTGACTCACACCCTCTTTATCTCTCTGAGTGCTGGCTGGCCATGCAGGTCTGGTTTAACCTTTCTGTTAAGAGGTAACTAATATGCAGTTAATACTTGCGTAACACCACAGGTACCTGATGCCAGTTGGGCAAGTGACTGTCTCCCAGAGGCTTAGTTCTTATAAAGGGATAAAACCAGGCCCTCTAGAGATAAGCCTAGGGTGGCACACTGATGTTTGAGGGACTGTGCACTAGAGATGTCCTTTGGTCTGCCATCTCAGTGGAGGTAGGGGATGGAGGTCCACGCGGCAGCTAAGACACAAGGGATATCAATGTGTTAGAAACCACAGAAATGCCTGAGAATGGTCATGTAAGAATTAGGGCTTCTTCCCCACAAAAGTAACATGATCAATAGCCCCAATGAAGTGCATTTACACCAATGCACACAGCATGGGTAACAAACAGGAGGAGCTGGAAGCCATTGAACAGCAGGAAAACCATGACGTGGTTGCCCTCATGGAGACATGGTGAATGACTCACATGTCTGAAGTGCTGGAGGGCTATAAACTGTTCAGAATGGATAGGCAAGGAAGATGTGGTGGAGTAGCTCTGTGTGTTAGGGTGTGGTTTAATTGTCTGGAGCTGAATGATGGCAGTGACAGAGTTGAAAGCTTGTGGCTAAGAATCAGGGGAAAGGACAACATGGCAGATATGCTGGTGGGAGTCTGTTATAAACCACCCAACCAGGATGAAGAGGCAGATGAAATACTGTGTAACCAGCTGGGAGCCGTCTCATGATTGCTGGCCCTTGTTGTGGCAGAGGACCTCAACTTTCCAGGCATCTGCTGGAAATACAGCTCAGAAGAGAGGAAACTGTTCAGGAGGTTCCTGGAGTGTGTGGAAGTTCATAACTTCCTGACATGGCATGTGAAGCCCCCAAGTGGGGAAGGTGCCCTGTTGGACCTGCTGTTCATGAACACAGAAGGACTCAGGGGTGATGTGACAGCTGGAGGCCATCTTGGGCAATGCAAGGGAAGGCACCCTCAGCCAGTTTGCAGGTGAAAACAACAAATTACCTTCTTGGAGAAGTAAGGAGGGGGGCCAGCAGAACTGCTGCCTTGGACCCCTGGAGCGGCAGACTTTGGCCTCTTTAGGAGATGATTGAGGGAGTCAATTGGGAGGCAGTTTTGTGGGGCTGAGGAGTCCAGGAAGGCTGGACATTCTTCAACAAAGAAATCTTGAAACAGCAGAAAGCCCATCCCCATATGCCAGGAGGCAAGCTGGCAGGGAAGAAAACTGGCCTGATTGAACAGAGAGGTTTGGCTGGAACTCTGGAAAAAAAAAAAGGAGAAGAGTGTTTACGGCCCTTGGAAGAAGCAGCAGGCAACTCAGGAGGATTGCAAAGATGTCATGAAGTTATGCGGGGAGAAAAGTCATAAGGGCCAAAGCCCAACTAGAATTTAATCTGGCTACTGCCATAAAGGACAGTAAAAAAATGTGTCTGTAAATACATCAGTAACACAAGGAGGGCTAAGGCGAATTTCCATACTCTGCTGAATGGAGAGAGAAACATTGTGACAAAGGATAAAGAAAAGGCTGAGATGCTCAATACCTTCTTTGCTTCAGTCTTTAATAGCAAAACCAATTGTTCTTCAGACACCCAGCCCTATGAGCTGGAAGACAGGGACAGAGAGCAGAACTCCCATAATCCAAGTTAGAAGGTCAGAGACCTGATACACCATTTGCACAAACACGAGCCTATGGGGCCAGATGGGATCCACACATGGATACTTAGAGAGCTGGTGTAAATGCTCACTGAGACACTTTCCCTCATTTATCAGCAATCCTGGCTAACCAGGGAGATCCCAGGTGCTTGGAAGTTGGCAAATATGTTGTCCATCTGCAAGAAGGGCTGGAAGGAGGATCTGGGTAACTAGAGACCTGTCAGCCTGACCTCAGTGCTGGGGAAGGTCATGGAGCAGATCCTCTTGAGTGCAGCAAGTACAGGACAGCCAGAGGATCCGGCCCAGCCAGCACAAACATGGGTTTGTCAAAGGCAGGGCCTGCTGGACCAACCTGATCTCCTCCTATGACAAGGCAACCCATTTAGCAGATGAGGCAAAGGCTGTGGATGTTGTCTGGCTGAAGTTTGGTAAAGCCTTTGACACTGTCCTCCTGGAGAAACTGGCTGGTCACGTCTTGGACTGGTGCTGTGTTCTTTGGGTAAAAAACTCGCTGGATGTCTGGGCCCAGGGAGTGGGCTGTGGATGGAGTCAAATTCAGCTGGCTGTCAGGTGACAGTAGTATTTCCTGGAGCTCAATACTGGGGCCAATTCTGCTCAGTAACTTGATCAGGTATTGATTACCTGGATGAGGGGAACCAGTGCTCCTTCAGTAAGTTCACAGATGAAACCAATCTGGGTGGGAGTGTTGATCTGCTGGAGGGCAGGAAGACTCTGCAGAGGGATCTGAACAAGCTGGATCAATGGGCCAGAGTCACACAAGGCCAAGTGCCAAGTCCCGCACTTAGGTCACAACAATCCTAGGCAGGGCTACAGGCTCAGGGATGAGTGGCTGGAAAGCTGCCTGGCAGAAAAAGACCTGGGGGTGCTGGTCCACAGCTGCTGAACAAGAAGGCCAGTTCCATCCTGGCCTGTATCAGATACACAGCGGCAGCAGGACCAGGGCAGGGATTGTCCCCCTGTGCTCAGCACTGGTGAGGCCACACCTCAGACCCTGTGTTCCGTTTTGGGCCCCTCACTACAAGACATCGAGATGCTGGAGTCCAGTGAGTGAGTCCAGAGAACAATGGAGCTGATGAAGTTTCTAGAGCACAAATCCTATGAGGAGCAGGTGAAGGAGATGCGGGTGTTTAACCTGGACAAAAGGAGGTTCAGGGGTGACCTTATCACTTTCTACAACCACCTGAAAGGAGGCTGTAGAAAGAAAGGAGTCTGTCCCTCTTCCAAGTAACAAGTGTTAGAACACCAGAAAATTACCTGAAATTACACCAGAGGAAATTTAGATGTTAGGAAAAATTTCTTCACCAAAAGGGTAGTCAGACATTAGAACAGGCTGCTCATGAAAGTGGTTGCATCATCATCTCTGGAGATGTTTAAAATAGATGTAGATGTGGCACTTAGGGACATGGTTTAAGGCTGAACTTGGCAGTGCCATGTTAACAGTTGGACTTGATGATAATAAAGGTCTTTTCGAACCTAAATGATTCTAAAATTCTGTGATTCTAAAAGGTGAGGTGAGAGGAATTAGAGTGTCACATTCAAAATTCCCAGGCACTTTGCAGCTGAGACAGGACCTCCCATCAATATTTTAATCCTGCATTTTTCACAAAAGCTAAAAAGTCTTCTAGTTAACTTGATTTTTTAAAGAAAGTAGCAGCAATTTGCAGAACCTAGGAATAAAATTACACAAGAATGACAATCTTTAAGGCTGAGCAAGGAAAAATTATAATGCTTTCTTCTGCACTAATGATTTGAGATGTATACCTAGACTTTTAGGAATAAGGCTACAGAAATTAATTTTTTGTAGTTTTTATTGGTGCAATCTTCTTGTAAATTTTCATTATAGCATTTAAACTTAGATTTCCTTTAAAATCACAAAACAATAGATTAACCTCAGCACTAAGGAATTAACTCTTTTTTTTTCCTGGAAGTTTTTTTAATAGGCTAACTTTTGTCCTGTTAAGAGTAATACAGACAGAGAAAACAAAGCCTTGCCCTAACAGAAAATCTTTGACAGAACTCCAGCAACAATAGTCAACTGTCTAAATGGTCTCAGAAAAGTGGATAGTCCTTGATATTTTATGGAATTAATGACAGACACTAATTTTTGATCTTTCAGAGGCTGCAATTCCTCTCACCTAAATGTAGGCATCTACAAAAGAGTTGTCTCCATCTAAGCTATTTTTTCTTATCAGCAGAGAGAAATGAGCCCTTCTCCCCTGTGATTCATCTTGTCCTGAGGTAATCATCCAAACCAGATCAGATGACTCATGAACTAGAAATGTATGTTTCTATCCATTAGTCTAGGAAGGGAACCCTGGTCTAGCTCAAGTGGAGACATCTACCTGGCAGATGCCTCAGGTTAGGCAGGATGAATGCTATCAAGTGTCACTCCAGAATTTCTGTCCTTGGTAGAGTAGACAGGAATAATTTGTCATAAAATTATTCAAAAGAAGCATTAAAAACAGGATCTTTCCATGTAATAGTGTGCTACAGGGCATGGTCCCTTTCTGAAAGGAAGGAAGAGCTGAAATAAAGTAGTTTCCCTGTAAGCGATAAAACATAAAAGGCAGAAGTGGTCTCCATAAAAATTTAAGGATGCAATGAAATTGTACTTTGCTGGTCTAACAAAGGAGCCATCTTTTGGAATTCCAGAAATAAGTGAAAGGCAGTGTGATAGAAACAAAGATCCCCCATACTCTTCTCATCACTGCTCATTTAGGGGGTAGGGAGTGGCATCTTTGTCATCAAGGATTGTGTTCTTAGAGGGATCAGGAGGAAAAGAAAGAACTATTAGACATTTAAAACTAATTAAGAAATTCCAGGTATATGTCTGAAGAATACTAAAATACTCTATTTCCTTTTGTTTGCAGTATATATCTTCTTCTAAAATAGGTCTGATGGGAAAAACAGAGAATAACTCCATATTTATTGCATTTCTGGAAATGTGCCTGTATTTATTACTGGCATCTGCTGTTAGTGACAGATCTTGAGTAGAATCCAGAAGTCCTGAATAACACTTGGCTTTCTTTATTACAGTAAAAAAAAATTGCTCTTGCAGGCTCACTGCAATTAGTAAAGATTGTATTTTGTTCTGCATGCCCTTTACTAGCAGTAATCCAATATTGAATTGCCTCAGAGGGTCTCAGCAATAACTGGGTCCAACTCTCTCATAACTCTTTCTGCTTGACCTGGAAAATCGACACTTCTATAGGATCGCACAGTATATATTTATATGGTCAAATCACCATGTGTATTGCAGTCTTGCACTCAGTTCTTTATTTATTCACCTTCCTTTTATGATTTATTCCAAGTTTGTCCATATCTCAATTTTCTTCCCAACCTATTTAGCCTCTAGATAAAGACCACTTAGCTGCTAGCAGAAGCAGAATTCATCTTCATACAGCATTTATACTGAGCATGTTCTAATTAAGTCAGTTAAAGCAGCTATCTGCAATTCAGCATGTCTGAGCAGCTCTCCATTCATCAGTGATCTCCTGTAAACACTTAGGACATCTTGACCTTGACTGGTTGTGAGCATAGAAAATGAAACATGACTGAGATTCACCGGCTCAGTAGGGTGGCAGTGTTTTAAGCTGCTTCTCCAAGTTGTTCCTAGTCATGAGTGCAAAGAACCAGGAGGAACAGTAGCAACTGAGACAAGTGAGACAACTGAGGCCCCATGGTACAAATGGAAGGTGCCAGGAGGGGGAAATCTCTCGGTGGGGTCAGAGACATGATGTGATATGATGTAGATTGTCTATTTAATACTCATGCAGGAAACTGGGTAAACCATATTTTTCGCCAATGTGAATGAAATATATCCTTACTTGATTTTGCAGAAATCCAGTATGTTAAAACTAGTCCCATACTCAATTGACATAATCTTTCCCCACCTACACCTGCTTTTTTTTCCTTTTAGCTGACTGTCAGAGGCTGGTACAGATATCATCAAGGTTTCCTCATTACCATGGTTTGAATGTTTCGCTGATTCTATCTATGACACCCATAAATATTTTCCATTTTGGAAACTCCATACGTAAAGTTAACATTTTAGTAAATGTTAATATCTAGGCTTTTGAACCAGCTGAACAGATTATACTGAAAAAATGTGCGGTTTGCATGCGGGAAACCAGGACAGAGAAGTATTACCACTCATGTTCCTGTGTTTTGCCCAAAGTCCAGAGATTAAAGCATTCCCCAGAATATGTGAAATCCAGTTCTTATTCCTGTCATAACAAAAGTGGATCTGAGTCCACACTTACCTCCCCCAGAGTGCCTAAGCACCAGGCTGTGTAATATAAGGATCTTCTGTCAATGCCACTTCATATCTAAAAGGTTATTGGGGTAGGAATGGGTTCCCTGGTATTAGAAGTCCCAAATGAATGCCCTGACCTCTACTCTATCCGTCTTTCTCTCCTGCCTCTGGCTCAATTTATATTTAACCACTAAGCCTTTGTATAAAACAAGCACTACATTCTTTACTTGCTTCCCTGCATTTTAAATGCAGTCTGTACTTTGCACTTCATTTCATGAGGGATTAAAATGCTTGAAATAGATTTGATATGTTTTCCTTCAGCCTGAAGTGATAATTGATATAATTTTCTTCTACAAGAGAATTTTTTTTTAAGTTTTAATTTTGGCTTTGGTTTCAAAGTTCCTGTTTTTAACTTTTTTCAGTTTGAGGGATGAGCTAAAGAATTATTTTTTTTAAAATCCTGATTTCTCTTTGTTCTGTTCATTATACTATCTGCTGTCAACTGCCTTGAGGTTTTGGTAAGGTTTCAGACACTGAATGTCCTTGCCAGTGGAGACTAAGCTTAATAATTTAACAGCATTTTCAGTGTTCAAAGCCAGGAGAGTTTGAGTTGTTAAGCCTGCTAGTTGAAGTTGCTCAAAGTCCTATTACACAGTATAAAATGCTCATAATTTTCAATCTATTAAACCAGTCTCATTGCATTTTGCCTTTATTCCCCAATGTTAAAAAAATGTGCTAATTAAGCAAAATGAGTGCAACTCCAGTTTTATTTAAGGGAATTTAGGCAAAATTCCCTTAAATAAATTTTCTTAAGCTACCCCAGATAAAAACTTTGGAGGTGAGCTAAAGTGAGATAAATTTTAACTCTCAAGGAATGGATAAAGATATAATCAGGAGCTTATTATGACCTAGATATTTTTGGCATTCATATATAGATAGCAGACAAGTTTCCTGTATGTCATCCCTGTAGCAAAAGAGAGTTAAGACAGGTGGAATTTATAATCCTATCCTTACTCCACTCCCAGAAAGCTAAGGATGACAGTGAACGAAACATATTTTTCCCGCAGAGAAATCACAGTAAGAAACTTCCTCTAGCAGCACGCTTTGCCTCTCCTCAATTGGCTAAGGATACATCTCCCCCTCAAGGGGTGAGGTTAGGAAACAATGGGGATCCAAAGAGAGATAGCAGCTTCAGGCTCTTCTACAAAGAAGCCCTGATGAACATCCTGTGCTTTGCCTATTTTTATCTCCATTATGCTCAAAAATTTCATAAAAGCTCCTATTAAACTTCAGCATAAGAGCAGCTATAGGCAGGAACTGAAGGTTTGATGACATTAGGCTAAAGTTATGACTAGACTGGTGAGGTGAGGTAAAAAGTCAGCCTTATATACAAAAATAAGAAACATGCATACATATGAGGCCAAAAAACCCTCACTGACAACTATTTGCATAAGTGGGTTTTTTTTCAAATGAAAGGTGATATGATTATGCTTTTGATCTCACTGAGAAGTAAAGGCTTTGGATAGCATCCCCTAAATGCAGTAAGGAAGTAGAAAAACACCCCCAAACAAACAGAATATAGAGGCCTGGATGAAAAAGACATGGAGCTACCTAGAAGTGTGTTGCTGCCAAAGGTGATATTTTCTGCTGCCCATGTGGCTGAGACCACACCCAAGGCATGACTACTGGCTAAGGAACAGATGCCCTGGCATATACGCCAGGGTTTTTTTGCCATCTGAGAAGTCTTGAGACCCCCAGCACCTCCAACTGCTGCTCCAAAGGAGCATAGCTCTGTGTGATATCTCCCAGCCCCACATGTTCTATCCATACAAATGATTCCAATGGTATTGGACACCTGCATTTAGCAGTAGAATTCTAGAGAGGCCAAGACTGGCACCTGTGTAGCCAGTCACCCACAAGGAGACCCCACAGTGCAAGTGGTCCTCAGGAGTAGTCCAAACCTACTACAGTCCATAATAAATTCTGATGAAGCTAACAAAGAACAGCAAGATGTTAAGGGAGCTAATGCTGATTATAAATTAAAGGGAATCCTATTTGACAACTAAATCCTATTAAAGTAAGGAGGTGGATTACAAACAGTTGATAATGAAATGGGCATGTGGAAAATGTTCTGTAGGCTAAAAACAAGAGAACACAGAACAAGTTCTTAACACAGGATGAGTGTCATGGCTTATTAACAGTTTAGTTCAGTTATTGTGATGGCTGGTGCTCCACATGATCATATGGGAGAAATGACATGGCATACAAAGCAACCAGTCCTTGTATATGCTTTTATTTGCTTTGTGATGGCAGGAGCCTGCCCATTAATCACCAAATGTAAGACTCATCAAATGCCCATGCTGCAGACAACTGTATGTGATCTGGTCACCCTGTCATAAACTGACATGTCAAGGACACAGGTTTCCTCCCTTGTTTCAGCTATTCCTCTCAGGGTGGAAAGAAAGAGGCCTGTTCCTCTCTGGGAGCTATACTGGGTGGTTTGCTAAGGTGGGCAGAGGGGTCCCACCTAGAGCTACCTGTGGGCTTCACAACTCGGTGCCCTCTTACACTGGCAAACACTAATTCCAATGGGACTGTAAAAACTGGAGAACTGAACCTTTATGCTACAAAAAGGCATCTCACAAAATTTTGAGCTTAAGGCCTGTGTATTTTGGACTCCTGGCTCTCAAAAACTGGCTACGCTAGGTGAGCAGATCTGTAGAAATGTTCACTGAACCTACTTTGATCCAACCAGCTCAGGCTGTGAGCATATAGCTGAAGTTTGGTGAGGCACTCAAAGGCATCACCATGACTATCATATTTCACGTTGCTGGAGGCATTTTCACTGAGGAGCAGTGCTGGCTGTCCTGTGCTTAAGACCTAAACATGTGCCACCTTTCAGGGCTCTGTGGTGTGGTGAGTGCATACTGGTATTCTGAGATGCCACACTCTCACAAGCTTTACAGACACCATCTGTCACAAACTATGTCCTACCACTGCGTAAAAACCAAAAGCCGCCTCCAAGTCATCAGAAAAAAAGAAGCGAGCCCAAACCCCAGGAGCCTGACCGATTTACAACATCCCCACTTAAAAGCATGCAGCAGTAGACGAAAGGCAGGCTCAGCAATTGGTATTAAAGCAAACGGACATTTGCAATGCAGTGGGAAAGGAAGACAGATGGGATGTCTCACTGTGAAAGGGCCCTGCTATGACAGAGCACAGCCATTTCACTGAGACAGACATCAGATGCTGAGGAGGAGAAGTTGCAGTCAGTGAAAGGGAAGTTACTTGCTGTGCTAGAAGATATTTGTTAAAGTATTTCCTGGCTCTGTATGCACAGAAAGCAATGTTATGGGAAAAATTCATCCTTTCAAACCGACTGAGATTCAACTAACACAAAAAAATCCATAATATGTGTATTATGTATCTATGTTCCAAATCAATATTAGAGATGGGCTACCAGTGAGAAAAGCCAGAGATCCAGGTCAGAGATGCATGCAGTATTACAGGGACAGAGAGAAATCTATATGTTCAGAGTATTTCTCTATATTCTATGCCAATACTCAAGCTAGTTTACTCATGTGAAAAATTAGTGCTACATAGATCGGATGGGGAGAACACAACAATAGTTGTACTGTGGAAACGTGTACTAAATAACAAAGATCGCCTTCGTGCCATGCCCCCTAAAATGCCATGCTAAATTCTACAGCCCCCCAAAATATTTAAGTTAAGCTGCCTATTTTGAAAATCGGGTATTTACACTTTCCTGATAATTTTCTTCTAAGCTTCATCAGGTGCTGTGAAAAGTTACTTTCTCCACCTTGGTGTTTTCTACAGTGCTTATCATGTTAGTCAGTGCCCTGGCTCAGCTTGAGTAGTGAAGCACTGAAATGTCTGTCCACAGGGGCCAGACCTTCCCTCTGTGTCTTGCTTCCTTCCCTTGTGATCAGCAGTGGCTTCCTCTTTCCACACTCCAATGCTTGCCCTGCCTTTGCTCCATTTTACTCAGAACCGTTGGGCTTTGCAGTTTTGCGGTACATGAAAAGGAGAGGCAGGTGAAGCCTGATCCACCATATCCAGTTCTATGGGATTTGGTTGTTTACTACTAAAACCTTCTTCTTTTGCCAGCAGTCATAGCAGCATAGCTGGTACACAGCAGGCACAGGGGGAAAAAAGGTCTTCTCCTTACATAAGGCTTGCCCAGTCCCAGGTTTCCTTATCTCTGACCCTTGCACCCCTCACACAAATGCCGATTTATTGCTGCTCTCACAAAGGCTGCCTTCTGTGAGTGCCAGGCTTATACAAGCTGTCCTGCCCTGCTGTTCTCTTTTATCCCTCCTCTGTCTTTGCCGACATTTTCCTCTTTTTAGCTTATCAACACCAGGAGGGGCTGGCTGATCTGAGCCCTTACTCTTTCTATGGCTTCAGTCTCACCCCCATCAACACCTGTCTCTTTCATAAATTAATCCAAAATCAATCAATAACCCCATCAAATAAGCCATGTCCTTTCTTTTGCATGCACTTTTATCTTGTTCTGATTAATGTCCCAACAATGAGTCACCAGCTGTTTTGCCTAATTTTGGGAACTCCACAATAGATCAGCCTGTTCAGGAGCTCACCGTTTATTTTCCATGTCTACAAAGGAGACATTTCTTTAGAAAAAAAAAATCCCCAATGCCCCACTTAACATATTCAGGTCCTGATGAATAACTATGCCCAAATAAGGCCCTTCCTTACTGAAATAACATATAGAATGAGCATTTGAGGGCTGCTTAGGAGTGTATCTCACAATCTTGTGCAATACCAGTAAATGGCAGCAAATCTGTAAGGGAGACATATTCAAACAGCCCTTGGAAATATTTCAGGTATATTTTGTTGGCTGTCTGATCTAGACCTACTCCTGAACTTGAACCTGATAAAACTTGCTAAAGGTTCAGGTAAGGATCTCCCCAGTTTGCCCCAAAAACCACTCTAATGCCTCTAAGAATTAACATGCAAATGAAGGTAATCAAACACCTCTATCTGCATGGCTCTTCTAAATCCTTTTTACAATTAATTTCTTCCTGAGAGGACTGTCAGATCTGTTGTCTGGCAATGCTGCAGCTGTGAAGCCAGGAAAACTGGTTTCAAAACTCCGGAAGAACAGATTCTTTTTTTTATGAGTGTGGGGAGATGTGATAATTTTTGTCAAGAGCTATATGTAAGAGACAGGTATTAGTTCATGTTTTCTGCCACAGGCACTGCAAGTAATGATGGAAAAAAGTGGGATTTTGGAAAGCGCCAGACTCATGTATTATGCTATTGCAAACGTGGTGATGCAGAAAACATGCACCACTTATATTTGGGAAATATATTTTTGTTCAAAGTTCGTGTTCTGATTTCTGCCTTATCTGACCATATATATCAGAAAACAGCTCATTTTTAGTTTTGTTTGGAAAGTGTGTGATAGGTTCAGACACTGGCCTGAGATCTGACCTCCTGGAAAGCAACTTCATGTCATATTCTCATACCTGGTACCTCTGTGGCTTTGGGCATGCCTGATCCTACAGGGTACTCAGCATTGCACAAGACCCAGGTCCCAGTCCACCAAATATCTTAAAAATATGATTAATTTTTAGTCCCTATGACTTCACTGACTAAACTGCTTAGATGGATTCCCTCCTAGGCACCTAATCTTCCCACTTGAATTTCAGTATTAGTCAAATGAGGATAATTCTTTCTTTCTTTAATATAGATAGGTACCGTGAGCATTAATTAGTTAATATATGTGGAGTGCTTTGGAGATACAAAGGCTATCTACATGTTAATTTATGCAGATATTGGAAGAAGTAGAGGGAAATAATTGCTGTCTCTCACCTGTGCAGGGTTTCAGAACAGCATTCATTCCCTCACCCGCTGTAGAACAGAAACTAAATGCTGAGGCAAGCCCACGCTTAGGAGACACTCAGAGCACGCTTATCAGATTTAACACACTTTCCCATTTAAGGGAACGCAATCAGCTCTGTATTTGCATTTCCCTTGCAAATGAGCCTCACTGACTCCTTAGGCTGGCTTTGCACTAGCTGCTTCCCGTGTCTCAGTAGCCAACTGCCTCAGCACTGTAACATGCTTTCATCTTTTCTGGGTCTGCACTTAATAACGAACCTGGCAAGGAGGCTCCAGCACCGGGGATTGGCAGATTCTCACCCTTTCTTGTTTTGAGACGCTGAACTTGGGCCATGCCAGACCTTGGTCTGGCCAAATGATTATCTTGGATATATAGATAAATAAATAAAGCACATAAAAGGGATGGGTTTATCTCATGTCATTCTTTAGGTTGTTCAGGCAAGGTTTTTTCATAACAAGCTCTGTAAACTGGCTTTGGTGAGGATGCCTTTGCCATTGGCTCAGGAGGGCTGTGCATAGTATCATTATCTCTCCAGAATTGGAAAGCCTCAGCAGCCCCTAGTTCCCTTTCCCACCTGACAGAAGTAATAAACCACTGTTAGCCATAGATCCAAGCCTCTTCTCTTATCAGCTGGAGAAAAGCTGAATGGCCGAGACTTTGGAGTTTCCATCAAGTCTTGGTACCAGGATTTCTGCCTGGTGTTTCAAGCCTACCCCATCTAGCTGTGTTGTGGATTTGGTTTGTTTTCCACTGAGAAATTATTTCCCCAGCTAAAAATGGACCGTGAACATAAATGTAAGATTTTACACTCAGCTCTTTATCTGCTTGTGGACCTGAGGAAACTAGGAAGAGACTTAAACAGGGTTAAATAAAGTATAAGAGAAAAAAGACTCTGGGCAAATCCCTTGGAGATAAAAATCTCAAGAAACTCTTTCTAATCCTGATGGAGTTAAGCCTAAAAGTACCTGCTGCCTGTCAGCTGGGAAACAGCTTGAAATGTGAGCTTGGGGGGGTGAGGTCTGCCCCATCCATCCTGTGGAATCCCATCACTCAGCAGGGGTTCTGGCACCTAGGGGAAGCCCAGAGCTAGGACAGACATCAGAGGGGTCTGGCTGAGTGAGTACAGGCTACAGTGAGAGCCCTTCATACATCTCTGGGCATGTGACAGCTCTTCTGAGTGCAGAAATAATTATAAAATTCACCTTAAGTAAAGCTGTTGCTGCCTGGAGAATGTTCCTGATATGTCAGAACAATATCACATAAAACATCAACAGCAACTGTATGTACCTATACTCTCTGATTTATATCTTCTCTTTCCCTAATCAAGTTTTATTGCTAGGAAGCTTGTTGATAATAAAAAGCAAACAGTCTGGATGAAAATGAAGAGAGTATGTTTTTCTTGGGTTTTTTTTCTCCCTTGTTTACAAATTCCTGTTAGGTTCTGAGCAAACTTTTTTGCTTTTATAACGTGAATGCCAGCTATTCTAAATTACATCAGTCATGTAGAAAATTACATTGATAATGCAGAAAATAAATGAAACTTTTGACTGATACCTTGTGGCTTCCTGGAAATTTGGACCTTGCTAGGAAGAGGGCTGTCACCTGTAACACAATTGGTATCCAGCTCATGGGGATAACAGCCACATGTCCAGGACTATTGCTAACACAAGAATTTTACCTGCAGACAGCTCTGCTGACTGTTAGCAGAGTCAGATTTTCAGTCCCTGTGCATAGGACTTGTATTCAAATATTTAAATACAGCAGACAGAGCCAACAACTTTAAAACCATTATGTAAAAATCCATATAGTAACACCATAGGAAACCGCCAGTTAGTGTTTGCTCTACAGCCAAGCCATTAAACTGTTACAATGAGCCAGATTTTCTTAAAATTTATGATTGTCTTATCAGAAGTAAAGCACTTCAGTATTGTTTATTTTTTTTAAACACAGAAGCTTTCTTTTTGTTATGGCATCATCCATAGGCTCTGCTTGAGGTTGCTGGACACAGTACAAACAGAAACAAATCAAATCAGAGACAATCAAATCCAGAGAGAGAAATCAGAAATCAGAGGCTGTCTGTACCGTGCAGAATTTATACTCTCAGCAGGTGTGGCAGATAGAAGAGAGAGAAAGAGAGAGAGAGAGAGCAGTGCTGGAGAGGGGAAATCCATGTAATGATGGAGGAGCAGTGGCACAGAGAGATGAATTTACTTCAGCCAAGGTTATGTGAGAATCCTGAGCAGAGCCAGGAAATGAGGCCAGAGCTCCCAGGACCCTCAGCCACAGTGTAGTCCTTCCCACTCTGTACATCTTTCTCTTCCTCTCTTTTCAAGGTAGAAAATGTTTTGGCTGAACATCTGCAGTTCCCTAAATTCCTTCTACTGTTTGCCAGCCTGGGATTTTGAACCCAAGCAACCCCCTCTTTATCTGGGCACATCCTCACATAGTCTGCCTGTGCTCGACAGGTTTATTTCCAGGCACTGTTCTGATGATAATAATCATGACAGTGCGCTTTTCAAAGCAGGGATGAGAGAATGACAATTTATTTGGCCCAGTTTCTCTGCCTAAACTAGTAAACAAATATTATCATTGCAGATGTGAATAGGAATGGGACAGTCTCCCGTTATGCAGCATGCAATTCCCCACCACAGAGACTGCTGCCTTTGGCAGCTTGAATGATTTCTAAATTTCAGTGTAAATGTCCATCACTGGGCCAGGTGACAGTGAAAAGCTGCTGGTACACTGGGTGGTGGGGGAAATGCACCATCCAGCACTGCAGGGATATTTCCAGCTCTGCAGTCTCTGTGCTCTGTGAGCCACAGCCCAGGCACAGATGAACAGCTGATAGCAGAGCAAAGGCATCCAGCTCTGGTTGACAAGCCAAGCAGTGCCCGTGCTGTGGTGCAAATGAAAGAGGCAAACAGCCACAGTTGGGAAGCTTGGGAGTGGGACCAGCTGAGTGAGGTTGACAGGTCTAGGGCTGTCCCAGAGCAAACCTGCACTACCACCTGATGCACGGCAGTGATATGGAAGCAAGATGTCACCCAACCCAAACTATCTTGTAGATGGCTTCTCAGCTTAGCTAAGCAGTTCAGAGGGAGCAATAGTGTAAAGTAATTACAGTGATTCGGGGATCAAAGCTGTGTTGCGCCACTGAAACATATCAGCTCGTAGTTGGGAGAGCTCCAGCATGGCATGGCATGCGTTGGATAGAGCAATCCCTGTCTTGCAGAAATGCATATGTATGTATGCATAGAAGATGATGCTGTGGAACAAACCTTGTGAGTACCATACACGCAGCCAACACTGCCCTGGATCCCAAACCATGCAGGTGGTGCGGTCATGTTGCAACATTCACTTTTCAGATAATTAAAGGCACCGAGCATTTCAGCAACTTGGAAGTGACTGCACATAAAGTCTTTAGGATTCATGTTACTCATCTGTTCTAAATGCAAAGGCATGTGGAGGATCAGCTCAACTAGAAAAGCAAGGCATTCTCATGGGGCATGGGGGGAAGATATTCTAAATAGGGCTAGATAATATACAAGAGTAGAAAAATATGTTTACATGAAATAACAACTTACAGTGATGTTAAGGAAGAAAAGAAGCTTACTTCTAAATGCCGTATTATCAAACCTGTCTGAGCACTGCTGTGTACAGGTTTATTGTTGATATTTGCAGTACAGATGGTGAAGGATGTCAAAGCAAGGACATTTATTGATCCAATATTGAAAACCAGTGGAAATGAGGGTCAGTAAAGAGACACAGTTCTTGGCTCCAATTACTTTTGGATGTCACCCTTTGCCAGCCAGTCATTGGTGTGCAACAGGGATGCCTCTGCCAACCTGTTTAAGCACTTGTGAATGGAAAAGGTACTTCACAGGGAATGCATTCAGTATTGCCAGTAAAAGATTTGGGACAGTGGGGTTGAACAAAGTCAGCCTAAAGGAGTATAATTTCTTAGGAATGTAGATGTTCGTTCGCCTCATCATAGTGTAGGAGTGGCATTATAAAGACCTCTTGGGTTAGTGAATGTGACTTCTTGGGTCCAACTTTATACATAGCACTCTTGATAGAAACCTGAAATCACTGAGGCCTCAAGCCATCAGATTAAGTCCTTGCACAAAATGAGTCAACAGGGGCAGGAAGGGCACATAACCATGAGTTGAACAAGGTTGTTTGTACTTCCTTGGTGAATCACCTGAGCATCCACAGCTTTGCACACAAGCAGTCATTCTAACAAAATCTCACACATCAGAAGTTCATCCCCAGCAGACTGCAGTTAATTAATGTGTTACTGTCAGCATTACTATCATTTTGACTTCTCCTGAAATATGAGAAGATGACTTGCTCAATGACGGCTGTAGGATGTGTAACATGGCTGGTGAGACACACACAGGAAGTTTCTGTATGCGGTTGGAGTCAGCCAGTGGTCACAATTCTGCAGTCTGTTCTGTGGGGCTGGTGCACACTGCCAAACTTTCAGAATGACTCTTTCACAAATGAACTGTATGCAACTTTGCAAACACCTGCTTTGCCCAGAAGGGATTATTTTGATACCAAATTTGAAGCTTCAAAAGTCAGGATGTGTCTACATAAACAGGTGTGGATGAATGCCTGTGCTTTGCATATTCTCAAAGGCAGGTGCAAGAGGAGCACATCTGCCTGCACACAGCTGGGCTACTTATTCTTAGATGTGTTCAAGACATCTCCTTTCTTTTTTCCCCTCCAAAGAAGGCTGACCAAATCACTCAGTCAATGCTAGGTAAGTGGTTCACTCAGTTTATTTACTATTTCACCCTCATTTACCTCAAAAAAAGCAATGGGTTTACATTTTTTCCTTAAAACCTCCCCAAAACCAAAGTCAATTTTCAGATTAATTTTCAAGCCTTTAAGGGAATATAACTGCACGTGCTTGTTACACATACAAAAATGAGAAGTCGTCTGGCAATTCTTTTGGCAGTCTTAATTTTTTACTGTAAGACACAGTAAACAATGAGACAGCTGGTGAACTGTGGGGAATCTGTGGCTGACAAAATTTTAGTGCAAGAAAGCTGATTAAGTGATATTCACAGTGCTTCTAATCTTGACAGTGGCTGAAGCACAGCAGCAGGCTCAGCTTGGAGCATGAGCTTCCCATCAGTAATGACAGAGCATCCCTTTCTGGACAGGTTATTGCCCTGCACTGCATGATCAGCATGGATGGGTGATCTGAAAGTGAATATTTGGTTTCCTTGGTCAAATAAACTTGCAGGGAAATTATGCTCATTTTCAATTAGATAGGTATGAAGAGTGCAGTATCATATGATGACTAGACTTATCCTATGTTTCCGGCAAAGAAACCTCTTGTTAAAAGGTGAGACAGGTTCTATTACCAAACCCCAGTGAGAGAGAGGATAGAGAAGGAAAGATGGAGAGTGCCATGCTTCAGACCTGTGCAATAGATTCTGCTTTCTAACAGTTTACAGTTTTGGAGCGAGATATATTTTGAGGTCTTTAGTTCAGACTATCCAATAGCATGGAGGACTAAAAAACACATCCTGCTTTATACAGAAGGTGCAAGGAGATGCTATGAAAATCCCATGGGAAAGGTATGATTTTGCTCCTCAGCTGCTTTTACTCCTGGGTGGTTTTTACTTTCTTTTTTACTTTTTTTTACTGGTCATTTCTCTGAAACAAGGGCAAGGTACTGCTGCTGAACTCCTAACTCAGTTCACATAACACTACACTGGGACACATAATGTGGGCACAAGAAAGGGTTCTCACAGTGTCTGAACTGGATGAGGGTGGCAGTTTTCAATCCTTAGACTGAAAACTTCAGTTTTTAAATGAAAATGTAGCTTGAGTGAGAGAAGCAGGACCTAATCCAGACAAAAGAGATTTTCACCTTCTCACCATTGTTTCTGAGCACACAAAAGTAGACAGGTGCTCTCTTCTCTCAGTGAGCTTTTACTGCAAGAGGCCAGGTGGGCTCTCTTTGAACTAAAGTACTGCAAAGTCTAAGTAAAAACTGAAGAGTTTACACTCTCTTCAAGTGCTGACAAGTTAGGTACATTCCCAAAAGGTATGGAAAGTAGAAAATCAGTCAAGTTTCATTATGAATGAGTTTACTAATTTAGCAGACTACAGTTGAAGACTTTCCAGACTAATATAATATCTTCTCCTTGTCAAATTCTTAAATGTATAAAAACAATGTTTTTTAAATAAATGTCTATTCAGCAAAGACTGGAAGTTGTTGTGCTTCCAACTGGTAAAGGTAGGGAAAACTTGGAAAACTTGTGAGAAAGGATTGCCTAACAGGACCAGTGAAATCCTTGTGTATATGTGAAATAATGCTGAGTGCCTGGAGGCAAAAAATGAGTGGAGGACAAATACAGGGCTATTGCAAGGCACTGACTGCCCATCTGCACCTTCATGCCACTTTTTGAATCACAACAGTGCCTTGGGGGGTTAAACCAACAAATATGTCTATGTGCTTGTGAGCTCAGTTGGCATTTTAGAGCAGCTCTGCAAGCTTGCTTCCAGCCCACACTCATAGATATTGGATACTAAAGCCTGTCACATTAAATGTGTCTCTGCATGTTCTGTCCACAACGTGACCTGAAGCATTTTCTTCAGAGTGGCTCATACGTTTCAACTCAACACTGCAGCCCTTGGTGCCATGCTTGATTGAACAACTTGTCTCCACTATTAAAATGCAGAGAGAACTTAGACAAGCATTTAGAAGCTTTGTCGTTAAATAGTTTTCTTGTCAATTGATCTATCTTGTAGGGGAAAGACAACTACTAGATCCATCAATTGCCAGCAAAAAAACTAGGAACAGGTCTTAGTCAATTAAATGGGCAAGCATTACTTGACAGCTCCCTTCGGGAGACGGTTCATTTGGGGCCTGACTATTCAGCAGGATTAGCAACTTCAAGCACTGGAAAGCTGACCTTAACTGAAGATGAGCTTGCATCTGCAATGTGTCTGTGGAGCAGCACTGTGCGAAGGAGCAGCACAAACCTCTCTGCTCCCCTGCTGAGGACTGTAAAATCTCTTTTTTATTCCTTTTTTTCTACCCCCAAGAGTTTCATGCAGCTTTTAAGTGGTGTATTTTTTTTTCTGAAGCCTCGGTCTTTTCCCTCTATGTTGATTTTTTTATTATCATGCACTTGTGTGTGTGACTTGTGGTGATCAGCTCAAGCTGTGGTAGCTCTTGCTCCTCCCCAAGTGCCACACCTTGAAAAAGCAGTAGCACAGGGGGTCAGGGGAGTGCACTGAGATGGAATTGGGCACAGACAGACAGCTCATTGAGTTGAAATCACTCTTCTCATTGATGAATGGCCAAAAATGACCACACACAGCAGACATGGGGAACACATGTTTACCTACAGCTGTGTCACACAGGGGCATCTCATTGAGCCATCTCCTGCCATTCCTCCTCCTGATATGAGTTTTAAGCCTTCACTGTACAATTCCTTTTTTCCCCACAGAGTCACAGGTCTTACAGGTGTCCCAGGACACCTCTATGTTAGAAAAGCCTGGCGTGGTTGTCACGGACACATCCCTGTCACTGTCCTACTCCTTGGGAAGCTGTTTCCATCTCCTTCAGCATTAGAAATTGCTTGCCTGACATTTTTAATTGCTGCTGCTGGCAATGTTACTCACAACCCCTGCTCAGCAAGCCAGCTCCTGGCTTGAAACAGAGCAAATATCTTTCACCCATTTTACAAGTAAAAATCCCTAAAAGTTTCTCTGTCTCTTCACCGAGTACCAAAAACTTGGTTTCTTTGTGGGGTTAGCTTGTGCAGGTGTGTGCAGAATGTGCTCAGAAAAAGTCAAGTGCTGACTAGGACTCCTTGATGCAAAAATACTTGCAAAATTTGCAACCCTGTTATCACTTTGCAGAGCTTGTCAAATCTGTTTTGCTTCTATTGCATGAAGGTAGAATAACTCTCTTCCTGCCTGGGCTATGCCCCAAATGCTCTCAATGCACAACTACACTAATTATTACACTTAGAAGTAAGGCAGCAGAGAGTTAGATACTGTACTTCAGGCAAAAATCCCTGTTGAGATTCAGCCACTGCATGAGAACACAGCAAAATTTAAAATGTTCCAATCCTTCAAAGCTACAAATTAATGCAAAAACTCAGATGAAGATCATGCCTATTTAGAGATGTTAAAGATTGATAAATCTTATTTGCCACCCTTGCAATCAGTTTAAGTTTCCATTTAAGTAGAACTGAAGCACCCACACATTTATTTCCATTACAGATGGGTGGATTCAGGCTATAAGGTTTACATGTCCAGATTTATTTTCCTTATGTTCTGCACGAATTCATTCTCCAGACTAATAAAAGTTGCAGAAAATAGTATTCACAGTGGATGTGCTCCAAAAACTTTGAAGCTCTGATGTCCATGAATACAACCAAATCATTTGGAAAAGTGATTTTTTTATGTCCTAAATTAAAACTAGATTGGTGATGAAAGTTCAGTTGTCTTTCACTTAATGATGTCATCACAGATACCGAGGGACATGCTCAGCCACTAATTACAAACATCAAATTTACAAGGAGTCCGTGTGGAGCTGAGAAATGCAATGGCCACTCTGTGGAAGGAATCACTGCTCATTTTCCCGTGATGACAATAAATTAAGCAAAATGCAGAACACTTTGCTGCAATCAGCCCTTTAACTTGTAACAATTGCAATAAATCACCCAGGGTAGCATCTTTTGATGTGTTTTTATCTCCTGCCCAGCACAGCGTGGCCATGATCCAGCAGTGGGACTCCTTTAGCAATACCTGCAAGGGAACAGCAACTGCCAGGTGGCTTCAACACAAGGGAGAACTTGGTTCCCTCCCACTCTGCACCTGGGGTGCTGTTGGAGGGATTCTTCCCACCCCTAGGGGCACAGCAGGCTGCCCAGTATGAGAAGTTTTGCTGTACCTCTGCTGAAGACTGCTTTTCAGAAAAGCTGTGGAGGATTTTGGGGGGTTGTTTGGATAGGGGTTTTTTTGTTCGTTTGTTCATGGGTTTGTTTCAATTTGTTATTGTTGTTGTTGTTTCTGTGTTTTTGGTTTTTTGTTTGCTTGTTTGTTTTTTTAAGTTAGGTTTTGTTGTTTGCAGTTTTTTGAATAGAAAAGGAAAGCTCGATAGCACTGCAGTCCACAGTTAGGAGCCCTCTGCTCAGGGATGCCTGAGAGCCAAATCACTGAATCCCATTGGATGGAGAAGATAGCCAAGCTGGGTTCAAGGTCTGAACTGAAGCCACTGGTGCTCCATTTTCTGCAGTCCTGCAGTTGGGACGTAGATGAAGGGTGGCTTTCCACCTTTCCACCCATGGGGAGAAGTCCCTAGAGTGAACCTTGCAGAGGCAGCACCCCAGGTGTTGTCTGTCAAAACCACTTTAGCCCTTAAGAGCCATCTCCCAGGAGCTGCACATCCTGGTTATTGGCAGCAGAGGACCCCCAGGGAGGCTCAGTCACAGAAACAGAAATGTTCCTGCTTCTCATTCAATGTAAAATAATTGCCTGAATCCATGTGAGGAAATCCTCTCCCTGGAGCAGCTTTGGGGATATGACAGAAGGCATGCTCCACTTCTGGCAGAGATAAAGCAATTTATCCTTCTTTTTGCTGTAGAAAGCCCTGAATTTCTTTCAAGACATGACAGTGGTGTATATTAGTACATGATGAGGAAAGAAATTGCAAGAAATTGTCTGGGGTGGTTTAGTGGATTATTTTTTTTGGGCCACCGCGGGGCATTTTCTATCTACAGAGTTGTGTCAGCGATTTCTGTGAGTTTATCCCCACTCTGTCGTTGCTAATGTTGGTGGTGCTGTAAATCTGCCTGTAAGGCACTGCTTACAAAAGCAGCATGTAAAGCAGAAATTTTTCCTTTGTATTTTGAGCAAACTGGAGGTAGAAATTACATAAGCTGGCTCCCCAGTTCTGTCAGATGGTCAAGAGTCTGCTTCACTGATCTCTTCTCCCTATAAAAGTTTTGGGGTTGAGGTAGCATTTATATACCCCATATATATACACTTATAAATGTTCATTGAAACAAGCACGTATGAAAATATGCATATATGTGTGTGCATGCATACATATATTTATATGCTTCTGTGTGTACATTTATATATATATGAGACAGGTTTCAGATGAGGGGCTGTGTATCTACAATTATCTAGACTCTTTTGGTGAAACATTGAACACATCTTTATTACAGAGAAAATGACTGAACGTGTATTTTACATCTTTTCTCCTCTTTAATATCTATCTTGTTTTATTTTTGTGCTTTGTTCCTTCTTTTCCTCTCTGTTTTTTCCCTTCCCCTTTCTGTCTAAATGTATTGGATGATAAACAGAGTCTTAAATTGGCTTTGCAGAAATGGATCTGTGAGTTCTACTTAGGGAGGAAAAAAATTTCTGAGTAATTGTATGTAATGAAGGTGCATTTGAATACATACTTTGTGTCTCTCACCAGCAATGCTGTTTCCATGTCTGCAGCTTAATGTAAGATACCACTATGCTTACATGACATGTAATGGCATTGTGGTATGCAAGCACATATAGAAACATACTCTTGAAAAGAATTATGAAAAAAATACAAGTATTTGTTAGCATATTTAAAATCAATGCCTACATCTCAACACTAGCATGTTTCTGTATGGGTACATGTGCTTTGTTTCTGTATGTATTAGCCAGCCTTCCTATGAGTGCATGTGTGTGCCAGGAAAGGAATATGATTATGGATTTACATAACATCCTGTGTGAATGTAGACTGAAACTGAAACCATGGAGGAAATTATAGAAGCTATTTTTAAAGTCTACATTACTGCAAATGTTGCTTCATCAAGCTCTTATTATTGCTGATTAATTATGTAGAATGAATGAAGATGAGTTCTGGCTTCATCTTCCATGTCTGCCTTGGAGAAAAAATTTAAGCAGAATGTTTTGGGACACTGGCAAAGAGGTGTTGCAATAGACAGTGGAGTACCATAACCTTATTTTTTGTCCCCTGGACATTCCACAGTTACTGGAATCTCCTCATGCATGAGATTATTGATCTCCACTGTAGTAATGAAAGATAAAAAGGTCAATTTTTAAATGTGAACAGTAGGGACCATTCGCTACTATGGTGGCTGATGTAGGCAATGTGTGCCCTTGCCTTTTGCAAAGATCTCCATTATATCAACAATACTGATCTACTGTGGGAACATCTTGCTTTCTTATCTTTTTGCCTTCATACCACTTCTGCCCAGCACCTCCAGAATGAAACCTTTTATAGTTTTGATAGCTCTCTGCTTCCTAATTTTCATCTTTTCCAGCATGGGAGGCGCTTGTATTAAGCCACCTGAAGCACTGCTCTTGGCATTGCCGGTGCTTTCCTGATGGCTGCTGGATGAGGTGACCCGTCTGGAGGGCACCTTCCCCACCACAGCACCCCAGCCCCTCCTTGCAGCCCCCAGTGGTGCCAAATGGTGGCAGCACAGGAGAGAACCCCTATGGCTGTTCTTCTAGGTGGGCTGCGCGGATTCAGGGTGCGCCGCAGGAGACAGAGGTGGGATAGAGAGTACTGATGTCGTTTGGTGCAATCAGATGAGGGAAAAGGGGAGCAGAATATGGAGAGTTAAGTTATTATATTTTATTATTTAGGGAAATTGAAGTATAGGTACCAGGGATGAGAGCCCAACTAAAGAATCTGAGAAATCCTAGGAGTTACAGCCCCTTGGGAATACAGGAACCAGGGAGCACCCCACCCTCATATCTGTGGTATGAAAGTTACAGCTACTGCAAATATCAAGGCATTTCTAACTGCAGACACAGCTGCACCATGTTTCAGATAAGAAACAGATAGAGTGCCTCAGTGTTGTCTTCCTTCCTTCCTTCCTTCCTTCCTTCCTTCCTTCCTTCCTTCCTTCCTTCCCCTCTCTTTCTCTTTCCCCCTCCGCCTGTCATCTCTTCTCACTCGCAGATGCAGTGAAGAGTATAAAAGGACGCCTGTCCCACATGTTGAAAGAAGTGAATCAAAAAAATCCTAGTTTCTTTCCGTGTTTTCTTGAATTTCCATGTTTCTTTTAAAAATTTTTTTAACAGTATCCCACAGTTGTAGGCAGAAGAATTGATCTGCAATTTTCTGGTTTTTTGCGGGTTTAGTGCAGCTGGAAGATATCAAGGAAGATATTGCTGTTCAGCAAGGGGATGTATTAGGTATGCGAGAAGAATAGGAAAGTTTGATGCTGGTTTTCACAATGATTCAAGTTCAAGAAAGCAAACCCAAAAAGGCATTGTAGAGAGACTCTCACTAATAACCAGAAGTTTTGGATTAGTTGTTTAGTACAGGATGTAAGAGGCACAGAAGAATATTTGGAAGGTGTGAAGAAAACCAGTCACTATGATGCAATGGAATGCATCAACAAATGAGCCAGCCAATGTGAGTTTCTGAGAAAGTTGGGGAACTCAAAAAGAAACCACAATTGCAGCATGTCTGTTTACATTCCCCACTATTCCCCATCCCTGAAATAGAAAACAAATGGAGGAAGAAGTAGGCAGTGTGCCTTTGGAAATCCTGCTTGTCAGCTCTGCTCAAGTCCCTGGGAAAAGAAAAAATTAGCAAGAAAACAGAAGAAATGAAGGGCAGCCAAAGGGGCATCAGATAAGATGAATTCTGTGTCTAAGAGGAAGCAGACCCCATTTTAAAGACAGAACTGAAATAAACTGCTGTGAAATGGGAATGATGCCGAACTATATTTAAATATTGTTTTACGTAAACTAAAATGGAGTGCTGGCAATTAGGAAGCATCGACAAAACTTTAGCTGTTGATAAAAAAGCATGCGAGACAACATTTAGCTGCCCTGACTAAATTAATCCATAATATTGAAGGGATTAATATTGAATTGCATATAATTTCTCATGTCTCAGAAAAATGGAAGAATACATTAAGATGAGGAAACAATATAAGGAAATACTCAGTTTGCTGATTGAAGACACCCATAAGCAGAGAGGTACCTAAAAAGGATGGAGGCACCAAATGTCCCATTATAATTGGTAGCAATTTAGGGCTTTGCTCAGTTGCTTACACATAGGCATGGCCTGATGGCCCCAGGGGACAGCAGACATGCACTGAGGACTAACAGTTGTATGACAGGAACTACAGGAAACCCACGTCTCTCTGGAGCATAGGACTGGAGGCCAAGTAGGAGAGGGCAAGCCTTGGGCATCTCAAAATGAACCAGGCACCTCTGGTTCACAGCCAGATCAGGAGCTGGGAGCAGGAGACAGGTCCAACTTAAGGCTCCAAATGCCCGTCAGCACAATTTAGCTAGATGTCAGATCTACTGCATTCCCCTAGTGAAAAATAGTACAGTATAGCTATTGGCATCTATATATCAAACCTAAAGATTATGTCACCTAATCTAAGATCTGGGGACCTCAGGCCCTTGAGTGAAAGACACAGCAGAAAATATCAGCCCAGCAGCTGGGCTGTGTGATACGTGGTTATCTTCAGTATCCTGGTATCACATCAGACCTGTCCTTTAGAGAGGTTTATGATGGAGCAAGCTCCTCTTCCCCAGCTAATGAAGAGAGAGATGTATGGAGGTGCAATTCCTCTTAGCCCAAAGCAGACCTCTAAAATAAAAGGGGTTCCCTTTCTCAAGTGCTTGTTGTTCCTGAGAGAGTGATTTTTCTTAGCATTTAGAGCAACAAAGCCAGGTTCCTGGTGGTGCAGGCAAAAGGAAAGCAGCTCTTTTTCTTCTCTCTGGGATTTGGAAGTGATTTCTCCTGAAGATGCTAGGAAGGCTCATTATATATGGCAAAATCAAAAAAGAACTGCAACATGTCTAATTTTCATCAGTGGTGTGTGGGCAACCATGCTGTAAAGTCAGCAGAGGCCTTGCTTCCCCTCCCTGCAGAGCTGGATCTCCTACAGAGCTGGACCTCTGCACCCAGTTTAGCTTGTCCTGACACTCAGGGTCCCATTGGCAGAGGCACCCACAACCCATGGGTCCCTGGTAAGGATGGGACACCTGGAGTGAGGTGTGACACCCTGAATCACAGTGGTGGGTCAGACCCAGGAAATGAGTCAATCACTCACCTTCACCCCTGTCAGGGCCTCATTAGGTACAGTTGGCTTTATTTAAAAATAAACCCTCTTCAGCATGTAAATGCACCATAACTTAACACTATGGCACAGCAGCCCTTGCCCATGGCTTCCTCCATTTGCTGCCTTCTTGGGGTGAAATGAATCTCATATTCTTCTGGGTGAGAGTTGCAGGAAGTGTGCCCACAACAACACATTTGGATTGGGTGATGAGCTGGAAAAAGGAGGGGGGATGATTTTTCAGAGGGGGTGTTGAGAATACTTCCTGCTGACAGTTTTGTGCTCTGATGAAATATAGCATCACATCTCTACAACTCCAGCTGCTGAAGAGGGCCAGTAAAATGCCAAGGGAAGGCAGGGGATTCCTACAATGCATATGTATATATATCTCATGGAACTGGAAGAAATTCAATTTGCAGAGATTAAGGTGAACATTAGAGCAGAAATTCCATAAGGATGACGTCTATGAAATTACAGAGAGCAATTTGGGAAACTGTGCCTCTTAAGCACTAAGAGGAACAAGAGTGCATTGTAAAGCACAGGATCTCTCATAGTTAATAGATGTACTACAGTGATGTAGTGTTCATGCTATAGTTTAACATGAATCACAATGCTGACTGATGCATAAATACCATATTATTTTATATAGGCTATATATGCACTGTGTCTATGACATTATTTTTATCTGCCCCTATAATGCAAGTTTAGAACTTCCTTGAGTTCATAGTCCATAAGAGTTATGTTCAATACTGGGAAAACCCTTATGAAGTTTAATTTGACCAGTGCTTAAGAAATGTGTTAATTAATTTTTTTTTTTGCATTAGGAAGTAAATAAACTTCAGAAGTTTCCCTTAACAGTAAGAGCAAGTTTATCTTCAAATGGTTTTGGACTATAATGCAGTACTTGTAAATGAAACTTGGGAGTTCCAGTAGTTATCTGGCAAATGACACAGACTAGGGTTAAGAATGTGACCATCCACTATGAATAGTTCCCACTTACATCTTTAGTATGTGTATTTATAGAACTACTTATTTTATGCTTAATGCATTTAGTGGTGGGATCACCGGAATTTGTTCCTGGGCCCATTTTCCTCTTAGAAATCAGCCCAGACTGCTGTCTGCTTGGGGTTTGACAAGAGACAGTATTTAACATTTATCTTGTTTACACCTAGAAAAGAGGAAAGAGCAGGCCTGGTATGTATAAATCTAAGCATTTGCCTATCCATTTGCCAGCTGAACCTTCAATCACAGAAGTTGCACAAACAAATTAGGCATACAGCTATACAAACCTAGTTTGAAAAATTGGGCCATGCGTGGGTGTGTGCATCTAAATATTTTACAAGCTGAACAATTACCCTGGAGTATTTTAGGTTAGAGATAGATAAACGATATGTCCATTGAAATTTACATCTAAGCAAAGATTCAAAGATGAATGTGCATAAAATATTTCAGTTATCAGGTTTTCAGGCAACATGGGTGTCCTTCCTTCAGAACAGTGCTGGGCAGAGCTCCATGTTTTTGTGATTCAGTTATGTGACACCAAAGTAGCAATAAGGCTACTGCCAGAATCCAGGTTAAGAAAAAATATTTCTAGTAAGCTATTTCATTGCTGCAGTATAGCAGATGTTAACAGTGATGAAAGCACTCAAAAAGGTGAACCAATGGAGTGATTGAGAGAGGGGATGCCCAGGGCTGCCACTCAGCCACAGTGGGGAAGGCTCACCGACAGGTTCAGGAGTTTCGGGGGAGTTTGTTGTCTCTCCACAGCATTACTTCAGTTCAGCCCACAGGTCTCCATGCAATGCCTGGAGCTAAGTGATGTGGGGCTTCCTGTAGATGGGCAGTCTGGAGCCTTGCCTTTATATGTCAAACCTCCTGGGAGCAGGCAGCAATATCTGCTCCATGGTATCATCCACATCCCTGCATGGCTGGACTTTGTCCCCTCTCAATGGCCTCACCTCCTCCTTGATGAGGGCACAGCTCCAGCAAGAATGACAGACCTTACCCTCCTGAAGTTACCCTACCAAACCATTTTCTTTTCTGAATTCAGGACCTTCTTTTTATGTTTCATGTAATTACAGAATCTGAGCTACTGGCCCATGAAGTAGTCTGTCAAAGGCAAGCCTATGGCTAAGTCATAGAATTTGGGAATCGATTTGGAAACAGGCACTGGCCTAGACCGAAGGACATTATTTCTATTCCAGCAGCTTAGTCTTGCTGTTCAAGGGTGCTCCCAGAATTTCCCAGGTGACTAACGTTACCTCCTGGCACCAAAGGCTTCCCTGCTGTACTCAGTCCTACTACAAGGCTCATATCCCATATTCATTTAACTTAATTATTGCTCATATTTAAACCCTCCCTTTTAATTAATGGGAGAGTTGATGATCTCATATGTTTATCTGTTAGCAGATTTGTTACTTTTTAATAACTAGAACCCTAGAATGACACAAACCCACCGCATCAAATGATGGTGGCTGATTGTCACCTCAAATGGTAGAGAGGACTGTGGTTTGGGGAAAACCCTGCTATTCAGGGCCTCGTTCTTCCATGTGGTGTTTGGTGTACACCAACAGCTAACAAACACTCTGAAAGGTCCAACAAGTCTCTTTGAAGGACAAGCAATGGAAGGGGAAAAAGAAAGTCAACAATAAAGTAGCAGCCTTTTACGTGACACACCTACAAGTGAGCACTTCTCATTCCCAAGAGGCTGGCAGATTACCACAGTTATTCTTGCGGCTGACTGATCGTCAAAAATTATGTTTATCTCTTCTTTTCTTCAGTGGAGACCTTTTTATTTTGTCTGCTGACTTGAAAAAGCACCCCTGAAATATATTTCCATTCAGTCTCTACTTATCAGGATGGGGATGTAAGTGAGGGGAAAGGAAAGAAAAGAAACTGCAAACAAACAACTCCCCACATGTATTTCCCAGTAGTGTCACCTGAACTGGTACACAGCAAGCCCAGAAATACAGAAGACAAAGCATATCAGAATTGCCTACAAACTACCACCGTTACCATTTTTCCAGCAGCATTACCAACACTCCATTTCTCTGCCCAGAATGTTCCTGAACCACCAAGACTAGGAAAACCTGTTGGAAAAGTAAAGAAAGCCCAAGCTATCTTATTTCCCCTTAGCAGTCCCTACAGACAGCACCTATGTGTGTGCCTCTCCTCTCCCTTCCCCTGCCCTGAAATACCGAGGGTTGGCGCCCATGGGTCTGGAGGGCACTACTAAATGGGCACTGCAGGGAAGGCTCAGCCCACTTCTGGGTGTGGGACAAAAACAGACTGTCCAGAGAAGATCCCTCGTGGTACAGATTTCAGAAAGTGTGTTTTCTTCATCAGTAAACAAACAATGAGTCATTGGCTGTCACATGGGAGAAAATGAGATTACAAAGGATGTATAAGTAAATAAATTAGTTCCCCTTAGTCATGGCAACAGCTCAGTGTTTCCATCCAAATGTTTTATTTCAATTCATCTTTCTGTCTTTATTTTTATAATATTGTTACTCTTTTACTTTGGGGAATGAAATTCTAATAAGATTCTCTTGTAAATACAGTTTTTAAAAATGCAGTTCTTATGTTAGACTACTTTTGAGGACACAGTCTTTATTTTTTGACATTTATGTTCAGGGATGAAGCTGTGGGAAAAAAAATGAAGCTGTACCCTCCTGTGCCCTGATAGGGCTGCAGATCTTGCATGTGGCCATTTGCCACTCAACCTGCAAAAGGAGCTTTTACCATACAGGAATCTGTTGCTCAGCTCTCTGCCCCAAATGTGGGTGCATTACACTCTATGTGTTTTACAGATGCCATCCAATAGAGCTCTGGAGGTTTGCTGACCCCTGTCCCCAGGCATTAACACCAGAATATTGTGATCCAAAGAACTGTATCTCTCTGAAGAGATGTCTATTTTAAAACATGCTTCTGCTTCACTCCTTTCCTTTACATCTGCATCTCAGAGTAGCTGATAAAAACTTTTTACGTTTACCCCCAGATCCTGCAGAGATGGCAATCTTGCAGAAGAGCTGTGTTTTCTTCTGTGGTTTTAATTATTTTTTTCAAAGACCTTATTTTGCTATAGATGCTAAATAGTCTACAAATTATATAAGATGTTTTAAATATGTGTATTTATTACTATTCCTATAATCTCAGTCCATGCCAAAAGCATGGCCTCCAAAGTAGGGGAAGTTGGAAATTGTCAGTCACATCTTGATTAAAATGTCACAGTTTTCATCTATAGGCAAAAGTGGTTGTTACTGTTTTCACTAAGATGTGAAAAAGACTTAAGAAATTATTCCAGAGAACTGAATTATTTAAGTATTACCATTATTCACAGATTCACCTAAAACTATTTTCCGACTGTTTTTGTTCCTTATTGTAAGATGTAGGAAGAATTTAGGGAGATGGCAATTTTTTTGGTACATTCTTCAATATGTGCAACAAAGAAAATCACTTCCTTTAAAATAATATCAAAAAGCATCTCTCTCTCTCTGAGTACAACTGTTTTTATACCTGCAGATGCTGTTAAATATATCTGTTCTAATTGCAAAATTCACTTCAAGCTATAAAGGCATTTTCTTGGGGCAGCTGCTCTAGGGTGACTCAGGAGCCACCCAGCAGGACTAGAGAAGTATGCTCACAGCCAGCATTAGCAATATAAATCTCTTCATACTATAAGTGAATCAGTTTGACTTGGTTGGAATTTTTAGGTCAGTGGACCAAAAATATATTTGGATCCTTAGTTCCACTGTATTTCCTGTATTTTCAATGACAATACTTTATTGAGACTGTGGTCTTTAGTGACCCATCAGAGGTGATGAATGAGGAAAGGAGAGGAGGAAAAGCAGTGTGGAAGGGACTTTAGCCCCTGTATGCACCAACAGGTGCTGCAAGGTTTGTGAATGCATCATGTAGACAGCCTGGAACCATCTCTTCCTTGCTGTTTATATAAGGACTCCTCTTATTCCTGTCTTGCAAACATGTTTAGGCTGCAATAAATTGAAACTTCCCTGTCAAATTCTCAAGGGTCTCAAAACTTGGAGGCAATGTTAGTGAAAATTTAAAATAGGGCCAACTTAAAAGGCTGTGGGAATTTTTCCAGTATAGCTGAGAATTTTTCATTATTGGTGGCAGCAATAATCACAAGCTGAGGCCTGTGATTCAGCTTATGGTGCTCTTAATTTATGATGGAAGACTTCACATTTAACAACAAAAGTGAGAGCATAGCAAAAATCTGTTAAAGGTAATTAACTCCACAGATGCAGGGCTGAAGGCTGCTCTAAAGAGTGAAAAAAATCCCAAACAAATCTATATGGTGATGCATTTTATCCTCCTTCTTTCCAGTAGGTTGACATTAAAGTATCTTTTTTTAAATTGACACTCTTAATGAGACAATTTCAATACTACAAAACTACCTTTAGTTACACTTATTGCTGTTGTCACGGACATTTCTATATGAAACCTGAACTAGAGCAGGTCAGGTGGAGCAATGCGTGGGTGAAAGCACTTCCTCTACACAAAGTATAGCAAGACAGATTGCATGTAAACAAGTACTGATTCATGGTCTTCTCTTTGAATGAAAGGGACAAATTTGTTTCTAAATTCTCCACCTTCACTTTTGACTGGAGAACTGATTCTCTGATGTTGGACTGAATAAATCACAGCTTGTGTTCTGTTATTTTGGATTTTGCTTTTATTCAGAGGGATTCTTTTTCTTTCAAGAATGGAAAGTAAATATATGAGTCTCACAGAGAAAAAATAAATTAATTTCTTTCAAGGCAATCCATCTGATTTGAGTTGTTTATTTAAAAGAGGAAAGTGAGCTTGAAAACCAACTCTCCAAAGGCTAGGTCTGACAGACCAAGAAGGTAAGAATTTACCCATCTCAACCTGTCAAGGGCTGATGCTATTACTCCCTACACTGCTGCATATCAAATGTGTAAGGTTAACAATTAAAGGATGGATATTTTCATTAATTTTGATTATGGGTAAAGTACGAAATTGAGGGCTGATTTATTTTTTTCAATACTTTTGAGACATCAAAAGCACTTGAAGCAAAATAAATTTAATTCTTATTTTATGAATATAAAAGTATTTGTATTTTCTTGCTGAGACAGTGGGTGGGAGCAGTGGAATCAAGAGCTTTGTGTTGAATTTTGTCTCTGATAATGAATTCCTTTTTGATCAAAGGCAAGTCTCCTAACAGCTGTATGCTGTAATTTCTTTGTCCTAAATGTAGCTGTATATAAAGTATACCTGCCTCATGGGATATTCCAGCAATGAATAGAACTGTATATGTTGAAAGTACTACATAATGCCACTAGAGCTGATATTTAGGTTGATGCCTTACAGCCTAGGTGCCCTAGACACTTTTCTCATTACCTCATTATTTTCTTTACTGTTTATGTGTGGCCTGTTCAAGCAGAACCGATTGGGCAGTGATAAGAAAGAGGGAGAGATGTTTATAGTCAAGTCACAAAAAAGTCTAGAGATTTTTCCTTTATATATTTGAAATATTTGCAGCGAGAATTGAAGAGGGAGTGGGGAGGATGGAATTTGGAGTTTAGGGATTTTGTTTTGGTTTTTTTAAGATTCTGGTATCTGCAAACATTTGGAAGGATTTAGTGGTTCCCAAGGGTTGCCTAGCTCAAGATTATACATAATATGTAAATGTACCATCTATTTTCTGAGATTCTTGGGAAGTCACAGTATAGACTAAGGTCACCAGCAGAGTCACACTGGAAATGTAAAAACTATTGCACTCCAGAGTACTTATTTAGGTAAGAAAAGTTTATGCAGCTTATGGAAGAATTACTCTGCGAGGAAATTCAATTTCAGTAGCTTTTTTTATCTCATTTCCTCAATTCCTCTGTCATCCCTGAGCTCAGCCCTTTCTTTAGGTACCTTAAAATGGGAAAAATGTGTTAAATTTAATGGCTGGCTTGGGAAGTCTTCCCCAAAGGACTGTCTGTCCATTGTAACTGACCATTTGCTGCACTTATTTTGTTCTACTGGCTATAAGGACATGGGCACTTACATGTCCTGGTTTTGAAAGACAGGTGCCTGCCAAGGAAGGCAGGAGCTTCTTTTGGAATAGAAAATGTAAACCCCCTCCCTCCAAATTATTAAAAGGGGCTCTCAGGCAAAGATATGAGGATAGGAATAATAGTTCTTTAATATGTATAAACAAAATAAAGTAAAACAAAAACCAACAAACTATATCCTAATGGGAAAATTAGACTAAGAAGCAGTATTAAATAAAAACACAAAACTTGACAGTTAGAATACAACCTGACACCCTGTTAGTCAGGGTGTTGGTAGCAGTCCAGTTGGAATGGTGGCTCCAGTAGTGCTCCTGGAGTAACAGATGGTTCTGCTGA
>VXBU01001355.1:317416-331921 GCA_013400315.1 Bombycilla garrulus
CATGAAGATGGAGATAGAATACAGACCTTCTGGAATATTTTTGCATTGTAACTTAGGACATTACATTTGCTCTCTTTCTCAAAATACTGTGGTTTGGCTGAGTTGTTTAGACCAAACTGAAGAGTTATATCAGTACTAGAGAGGATGGTTTATTTTGGTAGTTTTACCTGTGTGTTTTCAAACTCCATCTGTACTGTGAGTATCAGGCTGTGTGTGGGAGCGGTGCTGCAAAGGGCAGATGTGCAGGAGCCCTGATCACCCATTCCTACACACACAGACACAGAGAAGAATTTTCCCCAAATGCTCCGCTCTGTTGTGGAGGGGAATTTGGAGGTGGGAGCAAGGCCAGGGACCTCTGCACAGGAAGCTCGGTGTGCTGGGGAAGGGCAGACTTCACAGGGACTTAGCACCATGTCCCTCACAAGCACTGTGCAATTTAGCTGTAGGCAAGGCAGGGCTGACCACACTGTGACTTGCATTAATCGCACCACCCAGACCGAGCCAGAGGACAGACTGCAGTCAAGGTCAACCAGGGCTGTCCTTGCAGCCACCCTGGCCTCAGCCTTGGTACAGAGGAGATGCTGACACCTCTCACTGCCCCTTGATCTAGGCTGGGGCGCACTGCTGTTCCTTATGACACCTTTTCAACTGCACTGCCTGGCTGTGCTGCTGTTCTGCCGAACAAAGGGACACCCACGTTTCATCAGAATCAGCTTTGATGAAATGTTTCTTCAGAGGGACGGTCAATATGCCTGGGTCCCTGAGCTCCCAGTGGCTGGGCCTCCACCTGGAGGCTGTGTGCTCTGGCAGCCTGTCTCCTGCAGTCCTGGTGCCAGGACGCCTGCTCGCCCACGGACAGCTGGGCTCGGCGCCTGAAGAAACCTGTTCACACCCTTGCTGCAACGAGCCTGGCAGCCTATTGCTCGCTCCTTCTCTGGGAAAGACTACACTTAAGAGACTGGCAAAGCAGCCCCAAGCACGCTCCAGTCACATGCACAAAGGATTTGGATTACAACTCTCCAGCTGCATGTGCAGCACCAGCATTCTGGCCTTGTGCAGTGGACTTTGCCTATTGATCTATTTTTTTCCTCTCCGAGAAGACTTTCTTATGAGACAGTTGTTCAGAAATTAATTTGTGCTGCACTAGTGATTCTATTGTTATTGCTCCCATGCGGCTATGGATATAGATGATATTTACAGGAAATTGTGAAGAAAAGACTATTGTCTTGTACAAGGCTGTAATTTAAAGTTATCCATAGAACATGACCCATGCTTGTATTCTCACCTCTATAGCATTGCAGTGGTACAACACCAGGTCTGACCTAGGTTTTCAACATGATCATGTTTATTGTAATTGATAGGTTTAACATTTTAGACTTGGTTCATCAGCTTAAAGAATGAATTAGTGAGCACTTAAACATGAGAAAAAATTTTCTAGCGGACAAATAAGAGATGCAGGAGTCCAGTGTATGTACTCAATGTAGAAATGCCTTCTCTCTTTTCCTGCCTGGAATGCATGAGATGTGTCTGCAGTACATGGTTTTATATTATAGAAGGTACATTTTATTGCCTCAGACTTCATGAAAATGAAAAAATCAGTGATCATACTCAATTAGTCTAAATAGCATCACTTCATCATTTGTAACAGGAGACAAAATAACCTAAAATATGCCCATGTAAATTGCTTCTTGCATACATACTATTTCTTTTATGCCGTTCTAGTGTGAACATCCCCCTTGAACACTTTCCTGTATTGGGTATACTGATTACACTGTTCATTTAGCAAACAGAAAATGAATGGAAGAGCTATTAAATACACCAAATCATTTGGATCAGAATATATCCATTTCCTTGAAAAATGACAGTTGGGAGCAGCATGTAGGAATAACAACAAACACGTAAATTTATAAGATGCAGTTCAATCTGGGAGCTGAAAGTGGAGATGATACTCCTGTGTCTGGCTCTGCCTGGGCTGGCAACAGCCACAGGGCAGGGTGAGCCAGGGCTTCTGCACACTGGGGCCAGAGGTGTAACTGGGAGTAAAAGAAACTGGGTGGAAGGGACAGGATTACTGCCTGCTGTCTCTCCCAACCAGAATGAGGGTCAAACATGTTCCACTGATTTATTTGTGGGAGAGGAGTTAGAGGATTTAATTTACTAATCCTACACCCAGCCTCTCTCTTCCCTGACTGCAGTCTTCCACTAATTTCCCAATATAGATTCTGTCTCCCTCTCTGCAGCTGTTTGTTATTTGTAATTTTTAATAACAAAATACTATTTCCTAAGACTTTTATTTCTTCATCAAATCCATTTCCACCTAATGTACCTAAAGGATTTGTTCCTAATACATAAAATTCCGTAAACTAAAGCACTTGTAGTAGATTTTTTTTCTTGTCTAAATACATCTAGCAATTTAACCTGAAGAAATTAGACACCTGCTCTAACAGTAAATGAATGTTCAATAAAATTAGGGAGAATTAGAAGGCCGATTCTTCAATCACTTACAAATCATGAACATATACTTTTTGAGTAGCCCTGAAATAGCTTGCAGGAGTAGTTTTTAGGTGGCTAAAGATGGCTCACTGCACTCCTGTAGTTGTTCAGGAGAGACAATGTGGGGGCAGAGGCTCTACATGACATTGCTTCAGCTTCCTGACTGTATGACTGCAACTTAATGAGATGCTTAGGGCTCGACCCAATGAAAGGCTTAAGTGACTAAAAAAGGGCTTATGTATTATTAAGATTCCTGTACTCAACATTGCAAATCCATACCTTCCTGTTTGATTTCATAAGTCTCTAAATGCTGCCAGCTCTGCACCTGCACATGTCTGGGACCATCTCTGACATTCTCATCATGTCTGGGTGTGATTGCAACCCAAAAATACACCACTTATGTGCCTTAAGGGCCTGTCACAGTAGGCTTGGTACACAACCTTTGGACGGATCTACCACAAGAGGCAGCAGTTGTTATGGAGCAGCTTTGGCTATGAATATGCTCCACCTTTGTTTTTGAAGGTAAAGGCAAATTCATGGGGCAGGAGAAAGGGTGTGCAGTGCCACTGTGTAATATGTCAAGTACTTACATGGAAGAGAGGGAGTCAGTAAAATCCAGAGATCTCTATCTCCTAGTCAGCAAAGCAAGTTCAGGATCCCTTCATCCTGGCCAGAGGAACAGGAGTGGGATTTCTAAGAGATGCTCATACACCATGTTTCTTGGTGCCAGGTTGCTTCCTGCAGAAGGTGCTGGCTGAGAATGTTCAAATTTGTCCCAACGATTTCGTATCACAAATCCCAAGGAGTCAAATAACCACTTTGTGACCCCAAAAATGGAGGTCCCACCCATCTCTCACACCCCTGCCACCACAGAGTTTCTCTCTGTATCTTATGGTGACACCAGCACTCATGCGTTGGCTTTGTACTTGAGTAACCTCAGTTCAACAACCTGGAAGAAAACAAACAACAGTAAATCCTACATAGCTGTATGCCACACTAGTGAGTCAAAGGGAGGATCCAGTCAGGGCCAGAGCTGGTATAAGCAGGAGGCAGGACTGGAAAAGGAGGAGAGGCACAAGAGAAGGCCCCTCTTCTTTGTCCTTAACGGAACACTTTGATGCCTGCATCCACAGGCTCCATGTGTGCTCTACAAGGAACACACTGCTGAGCTCCTGCTTGCTCATAGTGACCATTTCTGCTGGTGAAAATATTAGCAAAGATCTAGAAAGAAGACCAGTAAAAATTAATTAGAAAAAGATTAAGTAATATAAAAATAGGCACCTGTACAAACAGTCACATACAACTCAAATGGTGGCTCCTGGGGATATGTTTGTATTAGATACATGTTCTCCAAGCTTTGAATAAATGTTTTCTTTCAGAGCATAAACATTTATGATTTAATCTAGGAATTAGCCTTAGAGACACCACAAATGTCATGGGTAATGTCAACCTTTGTCTCAGATAATCAATTGTTGTTGGTCAGCAAATAATTAATCTGATTTAAGGAGTTCTTAGGTGACACTGGTCAAACCCACACACTTCTGCACTGCTGCAGGCAAAGAACTGTGACCAAAACACAGTTCTAAAGGTGACAGGTTGCTTCATCCTTGGTACTAGCTCAGCTGATGTATGTAGGCAGCAGAGATCAAGCTTACCAAGACCCTTCTGCCCACCCTGCACCTTAGAAGGCAAGGAACTGCCAGGTGAATGCCCATAAGTCAACCACAATTTGACCTAGACATACATAAAACCAGTACAGCATTCATCTAACTGAAAAAATAATTGGTAGATATGTTCCTCAAGCTGCTTTATTCTGTTTATGTAGAATGTTACATTAATTGAAGACATAAGAAGGAAGTACTTGAGAAATGACAACAGAAAAGCAGATTTGCTGTATGTCTTAATTTGACATTATAGCAAAAAAAACATATAGGCCTATTTGAGATTGAAACCCTTTTTTTTACATGCATATTATTAAAGAGAAAGAAAAAGAGAGAAAGAAGAAATTAAAAGATAAAAAAGGAAAACAGGAAAGGAAAAAAGAAGAAAGAAGAATGTCTTTTGAGAGTTAATTCTTCAGCCATTTTGCTCTGTTTTTCAGCTGACACTCCATGACAACATTTCCATTATATGCTGTCTCTGGTGTATTGCTATCAAAGCATACAGAACTTTTCCATTGAGTGGAAAATTGGTGAGCCTTTCTTGTTTACAACTGCAAAGGTAACAACTCTGATAAAGTAATGGACATAATTATGACAATTTTAGCCAAATTGTGGGAAAAATAACTTTACATTCCCTTAGCCTGGCCATTGCACCTGAATGTGTTATTCTTAAAATCAACACTGATGTTGTTTGTTAACAGCATCCTTGCTCAGAGAGGGCCGTGCACACTCAGTGACCTCCTGGCTTCAACAAATCATAGTAAAAACACTCTCCTTACAATTACAGCTTAAGGATTTTCACAGCAATTGGTGCTCTCAATAGGCTCAGCTTTGGAAGAAGAGTGTGAGATTGACTTCTAGAGGCAACAAGTGAAGCTCTGTGCTAGAAGGGGATTGGGCAGTTGTATCCATCTCAGCAGAGTCCCTCAACAGTCCTTCCAGGCTCCACTGTGGACTGCTCCTTCTTCCCATCTGCCCTTAAAAGACCAAGTCCCATCTAAGGCTGAAATACAAATGGGTAGATGCTGCACTGCTGTACCTACCATGCCATCCCCACTAAAAAGACTGACAAGCAAAGCAGTGTAGTGCAAGCCTCATTAAGAAAAACATTCTGAACGCAGTGTAAAGTAGATCTAGGCTGTTTAGAAGCACTTAAAAAATCACAGGATTACTATCATAGAATCACAGAACCATATTATAAGCTGAATTGGAAGGGACCCATCAGGACCATTGAGTCCAATTCCTGGCCCTCTGCAGGACACCACAAGAATCCCATCATGTGCCTGAGACATTGAGTCCCTTCCTCCTCAACTCATAGTGCCTCAGGTAGACTCTCTCACCACACCACTCCCTCCCCATCCTCACAGCTCAGGGAGCTGAGCATTGCAAACATCTCTGAGTATCAAGCTCCAGACTCTAGCAAACCCCTTGAATCCTCATCATCTTAAGGCAATTCCCTAGCAAGCGACCTATTCTTTCAATGCTTTACCTTTGTGTTCTCAAAGCACTTTATGAATGTTCATCAAGCTTATGTTATAACATCTGTGAGGGTTAAAACACTGCTACTTTCCCAAGAGTGGGAAATGTGATTTTTGGGCAACCACATGGAGATATGTCAAAGTTTCAGAGACACAAAACACCCAGAACTACCAGCTTCTGGTACACATAACTTGTGACCCAAAATAAGCATTATTAAAAATGCAATGGTGGACTTGCTTTTATTTATCTCCTAGTGAAAAAGAGTTTAGAAGTAAAAACATTTTCAAGTGTGCCTCCACAGCTCTGACAGCAAGAAACTTTTTATTTGCTTGTGCTTTTTTGCCTGAAGGGAGCTGAGACAACTTAACTAAAGATGCAATTCAGGGAGTTTGGTCTGTAAGTAAAACAAAGTACACACCATATTGGATGACTCATAGTGAAATTGCAAGAGCAGATGAAATCAGTGGGAGCCATGAGCTTATCCATAAACAATTTTAAAGTTATTGACACCTAAGCACAAGGCAATGCAGTATTAGGCACCTGCTAGGGGAAGATACAGTTAAAATACATGACACTGTGAGGCAATGCACTCAACAGGCAGTGTGGGGACCAGCACAAAACAGCATTCGTAACATCTTCAGATCAACAACAGCATGTCAACATAAAGGCACATTTCATTTCTTCTGGATTGGATACTTCTCAGGAATTCCCCTCCCGGGGGTATTTTGGTGGAGAGGGCCCAATGACTAGGAGGTTTGGGACAGGAATGAGGAGAATGCAACCACTCCCCATTATCATTTTTCCTACCCACCCTCCCACGGTGAGGAGCTTTTCTACCCCCCAGTGCTTTCACAGGAGCTCTGAAGCAGCTGGCAAGGGGAGGCATGCCAGCTACAGCTCTGCTGGCAGGGGCCCTTAAGGGGAGCTGCAAAGGCAACCGACCTCAGGCTCTGATCCTCTGCAGGGCTCCCTGTGGTCTGCTGGGAAACTCCTCTGGTAAATTAAGCTGTTCTTTGGGGTGAGGGCAGAGGAAACAGTCTTTTCCTGAGTGATCTGCAAAAAGACTATCATGACCTACCAGTGTCAATACAAAGTAAATGAGGTGCAATTAAGTTTGCTACACAATTTGTCAACTAGGGACCTCACCCATTAAATTTTAAATCCCATGAGAGCAGATTACTGCAGTGTTGAGCTTTACAGAAAGCCAAAGTGTTAGTGATTTCAAACCTAGAACACACATGATTGTTAATATTGAGTCAAACAACTCATTGATTGGACTGCTACTTTTTTGTGTGGCAGCTGAACAGCACTGTGCCTCCTGCCTGGTGTGCATTCACAGCTATGGAGAGCAATCTCCACTCAGGAGAGCTTTGGCATTGAAAGAGATGCAATATTTTAAATTGGGATTTGAAGAACCATGCAGACCTTTGGTCTGGAATAGACTATTTCTTGCTGAGTATAAATCGGTCCTGTGTTTGGCAGATGGCACTGACTCAAGTGTTTATCCAGAGTGCTCTGATGCATATATCCATGTATGTTCACAGATCACAGATAAACATCTAGTGACTTAGGTTAGCGTGACAAAGGTGTTTGGCTAATGAGTGGCAAAACTACAAACACAACCGATCCTCCCAAAATTTGTTGAAGAAAATAACAGCACCTGATATATTTCAGTTGGGTACTGGATTTGTCAGCTAAATCAGGACTGACTTTGATGCTGCAAGCCATAATGCAAAAATATACCACTTGTACAGGATGCCCTCTGTGCTCTACATCAACAAATTATCCCTCCATCATCCCAGTGAACTATTACTGTAATCGTATAAAACCGAGGAATACTAAACTATCAAAGCTTTCCTGACTAAGCCGAAGCTATACAGCTTGGGTGACAGTGACAGTTGGAAAACAAAGACTAGGAACACTGATTCTGAATTATTTTTCCTGTCTCTAGACAATTCTTGTATGTAATAGAGATCAGGTATAAGAATGGTAGTGATGCAGATCTGAGTTACATATGCTCAGCCAGTTGTTATTGCCATGTTGCTGTCTTTGCAACAGCAGCTTAAAAGGAATTGCTTTAAAAAGTCCCATCCAAAACCAAAACACCCCTAACTGTATTTTGAAACCTGATTATTTTTTCATAGCTCCTTTGTCATTACAAAAAAGTTTGTTTCATGAAATAATTAATTGTGATACAATCAATATTTAAAATAAATTTTACTTTATTTCAGTTAACAACACACAGTTATGATGTATAGTTAAAATTTTTCTCCATCTCTGATTTAAGAATTCAGTGTTTCCAGATTTTTTAATGTAATATTTGTATTTGACCATTGATTGGTGTAATGCTGTCTGGTATTCAGTTTTTCGGTTGTGTATAATCATTCAGTAATTTCAATTATGACTGATGGAGTCAGGAAATTTTTACTTTCAACCATATTAGTTCTTCACACTGTTTTTCTCCCAGCTAATTCTAATTTTAATTAGATTGAGCAGCAATTGATTGTACTGATGTACTATTCAATTAATTCCACAGCAATGACTGAGGTTATTTGCTGAGTGACAGCAAAATACCAGAATACACCAAATTTTACAATAATTATGTACCAGTTTTACTGGAAACAGTGGCCCATCATCTTGTATACCCAAATTCTGATTTTAAAGTCACACCTATTTAGATATTTTAAACTTATTTCTCATTAGAAAATGAGGATGACTTCCTTTAAGTGTAGAGATCATAAGCTCTGTAACATTAAGAAAGAACTTTAAAAACTGACCACACAAAATATCTCAAATTTAAATTTTTCATCAGAGACAGGTGGAGTCTTGGTCTGTTGTTGTGTGCCCATCGTTTTTTGCCTGCTGTTATTGTAGATCATGTAGATACAGGGAAAATCATCTAGTGATCACACTACTTATGGCCTTGTCTTTTAATTCTGGATTGAAAAGTAAAATACAGACTACACTTCTGTATTTCCTGAACCAGAAAAAAACAGGTTAGATTATGACCATAGTAGATGATGTTTGATCTGCATGGATTGTACATCTGTCTAGACTGTAGACTAAAACCTTGTGCACTGATCGGTAAGAGTCTGCATTACCCATTCAAACAGGAAATGTTGCATGAAGGTAAAATTCATGCCAGCATATAATAGCAGAAAATTACTTATACTGTCTGACCTAATTCAGAATTGTCAACCTTAAACATTCAAAAATTCAATCATGACACCAATCATGGAACTAATGTAAAATCCTGATGTAAAAGCACATTGATTTTTCTTTTATCTACAGGTTTCTAAGTTCACAGAGAGCAGGCTTCCAGACTTTCCCTGGCAGTCATGAAGGATGAAGACACTGTTTTGAAGGTTGCACTTCTTGCATAATCTTATGCATTTTGTATAACAATTAAATAATTAGCAAAACAGTTTCCAAAGGCAGGGCCTATGATTAGTCACCAGGTATTAGAAAATAATTGGGAAGGCTAATGAGGAGCATTTGTTTCCTTCTCTGAGTTAACTACAGCATTGTCAGTTTGCCAAACTGACACCAGTCAGACTTCTAAAGGGTGAAGTCAGCTCTTTGATATGAAGTTGATGATTAAGGCTATAGACACATAGTAGAGAGCCAAGCAGGAACTTAAACCCGAGTCAGTGTGATGTCACAGGGTTGTTGCGCTGCCTTCATTCACAACCTGCAGCTGCTTTTTCAACCTCTTGGCCCAACTCAGTCCCACCATCCCTCTGCTCCATTTGCCCAGGCTCTTGGGGTGACATGGTAAAGTAATGTATCTATGGATCTCCAGCACATCACTTTGCCACTTTTTCAGACCATGGCTGCTGTACCAAGGTGGGATGGGCCAGAGAAGAAATCCTGTCCAGGCACACAAATGCTGCAAGGTTGTGACTGTGGGTCCTCAAGGAAACTGCCATGGAACTTGGCCCATGGAGTTTGACGGCCCATGGGATGAGCTTCTCTGCACCAGCAAACAATTACCTACACTTTGAAAATGTTCCTCCCAAGCAAAGAAACCACTGATCCCCGGCCTTATACAACTCATAAATTGGTCATGCAGCCCACTGGATCTCCAGGTAAGATAACCTCCTCTGTTTCTTTTCTGTTGCCTCTCCCTACACATTTTTTCCCCATGAGAGGGGAGTATTAGCTTGCAGTCCTGAGCAAAGTCCAGTGTGGGCAATACAATTTTGCTCATATAACCTACCACAGCAGTGGCACGCTATATCTGCACCTTTGGCTCTGGATTGTTGCACAGCTGTGGCACATGTCGGGGGACTGTGCTCCTCCCTTGAAATGGCTGCAGCTCATGGCTGGAAGATGCAATGCTCACGTCTCTGCCTGGGCAGAACAGACAACTCTGGACGGAATCTGGTATTTAAGTGCAAAACAGAGATTATACAGCAGAGTCAAAACATTTAACAGCAGTATTTTGAATTTCAAAACTGTATGAAAGATCAGTTTTAACCTTTGAATAGAGTTCAAAAGATGTCCCTCAGCACACTTCCACTTTTAAATAAACAGGAGAATCAAGGGCCCTGACATTTCCAAAGCCCAAAACACCGGTTTGTTTTCCTTACATAAATACTTTGAATCTCAGCAACTGTCTACAAAAGATAACGATAGAATTTGTCATAGTTAAATGTGATCTGCTGATAGATTTAGCTTGCAGTTTTACAGCACCTTTGGGGAGCTTTGGTCCATTGAATAGAAGAATTTGGATGTATTGTGAGCTCTAAGGACACGTTCTTCCTCTCAACGTTTTTCATAAATGTCATTGAAGATGCAGCAGCCATGCAGTAAGTGAGAAAAGCAGCTGCCTTACCATCAGGCTGAATTAGAATCATAGTGCAAATATACTTGAGTGACTCAGCAGTAACTAAGTGAGTATTTGGGATCTATTCTCTCCTGGTAGTGGTCTTGTAATTCCCCTTCACCTGCATGGGAACTGAGCACGTTTTATGCAGAAACTAAATGTGCAGTGATGTAAACCCTTCAAGATTTTTCCTTGAGAGAAAAGACACTGACAGAAGTTTTCTGTTATCTTCTGTTATGCTGTTGTTTGTGTTATTAAAATGAGCTTTTTTTTTCCAGGTTAGGGAGAATTAAAAATCACCTTTTTTTTTTTTTTTCTTTTCCCTAGAGTGCCCAGGGTTTTTTACCTTTCCGTTTGTTAGTGACACAGTATTAACAAACCCATGTGTATAAATGGAATTTATTAGACTATTGATATCTTTAAAAGGCAGTTTTGAAAATCAGGAGTAGTGGCTTTTGAAGGAGGTTAATCATAGAATCATAGAATAAATTAGGTTTTAGAAAGACTTCTCAGATCATGGAGTCCAACCTATATTAACTTAGATTAGGTATCTTTTCTCCCCAGTGGACTAACATAGAGAGACCAAACATCTTTGCTGTCCACCTCTGAACTGGACAATGTTGTCTTCCAGATGTTCAACTTACCAGTCCCTGCTAGAATGTCTCTCTATGGGAGTGAGTAGTAGCTCATACTCTAGATAGAGCAGCTGGTGAGAAAACCAGATGCATCTGGAGAAAAGATCAGGTATTTGTGCAGAAGGCAGAAGGATCCACATCTGGGAGACAGTTGTTGTCTCCTACCACAATGTGTGTAAATACATTGGTGTGGTTTGGATCTGCATGACTGGGATCCATACGTTTACATGTCCATTCCACGGAAGCCACTGCTCTGCCAGGCTGCTGGTAAAGCACAAGCAGCAGCACACAGTGGGTAGAAAATGGATAGTCATGAAAAAAGAAAGGAAAGGAAAAAAAAAAAAAGAAAAAAAGAACGATAAGCTAAAAGACACACTATTGTTTTTTAGCCTCTTGTGCAAGACATGAACATCAAGATTAATTGACTGCCATTAAGTAATTGCAAAATAGGTCTATCACACAACCTCTGGATCAGGGGTTTGCATGTAGCCCAGTTTGAAGCAGTAGTATGAGGCTGTTTCTTTGCTGAAGACATAAATACATATTTCTATTACTTACCCACTTTTTTCTCTTTTTTTATTATATAGTTATGGCCTTAGGCTGGGAAAAATATTTATGCTCTTCTCTCCGGTGTATGTATTTTCTAAGGACAGCACCACTCTTATGCATATGCAAAAGTGCATGCTTTACATATTTACTTTCTTTATACAAAACAGTGTGCCTGCCACATCATGTACAGCTTTCACTTCTGTGCATATTCCCCCAAATTTATCATCTTCTCATATTTAGAATGTAATTCTCACTCAAATCACAAGCAGCCAGCTCTTCTTAATAACAGTTATTTCACAGATAACAGCTAATTATGACATTTTAAAAGGCATACATTAATATTTCAGTAGGCTCAATGTTTTGAAATACTACTCAGGGCAACATCTTGGTTGTTTTTGCAGGGAAACCTAAGGATCCATTCAGCAAATAGGCAGTTAAAACATCCTTCAACATACAAACCCTTGCAGACACTTTCTACAGCATCTTCTGTTCGTCATAAGGCACACTTTGGAAAAAAAAAAAGCTTTAATGGATCACTTCTTAATGCAATTAAGTATATTTAACAACAGTATGCTTCAGAGTCCTTAAATTAGTCCTTTGCCTCAAGACAATGTATTCATCCAAATCCCTCCCTAAAACATTCTTATTCTGTAAATCCTATTAGCATTAATCTGCTAAAGTTAGGTGTTCTTTATATTTTTTTTCAGATACCTGGAAAGCTTTGAGAGCTACTGCTCATTCAGCAGCTTATGGTTCCTTCTGGAGGTCTAACTTAGCCTGGAAATTTTGAAGGGTTAATGCCACCTTGCCTTGGACATCCTCAACTCAACAGCACTATAGGGAAAAGAACAAAGTGGGGGATTTATTGTAGGATGGCATTAACAAGGGTGTGGAAGAAGGGACAAAACCAAGACCGAAACCTAACTGTGTCCTATAAATGCAAAGGAGAGAAGGGATAATTTACCTCTCTTTTATCACTTCCACAGTGCATTTTGTTCCACATACCACAGAGACTTTTATCTGAAAGTCCTTGGATGACCGATTCCATTTAAATTCAGCCTAAGCCTCTGCAGGCTGGAGTGAGGCCTGACCACGCTGTGAGGCGGAGCCAGGAGGGACCCTAAATATTTTCCAGCTCTAAAAAAGCATGGTCAGATTATTGTTTCAAAAGGAAGATTAACACCTCTCTGAACTGAGGTCAAAAGCATGCACAAAAAGCTGGGAAAGGGGATTTCTGTTCCTCCCTGAGGTGCACACAAAGTCTTTCCTGGAAGAAAGAAGTGGCTTCATTTTTCTTTCAGGTTTATCTCACAGGCACGTGAAAGGCACTTGGGGCTTCCCAAACCATCAATTAAATGCTGTGAGAATTTGTAAAAGTTAACAAGGGGAAGAGGGAGTTATCTGAGGATTTCTAAACCATTTTAAGCAGGAGCATGGAAAGATTGCTGAGCACATATTTTTAAATCATCATATTTGAATCTTCTAAAATCTTTGTCCCAAGATCTCACTGCTAGACTAAGCTTGGTCACAGAAGACAAGACAGCAAGGCTGGTGACTTTAATTTGGATTCAGAGTGGTGCTGCCTTGCCTTGCCTCCCTCAGGAAATGTCTCCTGAGGAGAACCAGTATGGATAACACTCCAGCCTCCTCTCCCTCGAAGCTGCCATGTTGTAAAGGGTTTACAGCATTTTAGAGTGGCTTCCCCTCTGCCCACCCTGAGAGATGATCTTTCCCCATAGCCCAGGGATATTACTGAGGAAACTGTGCCAAGGGGAAAGCACTGGGGCTGGCAGGTTGGCTATTCCCACTAGAGACCAGGCTACCATGGGGGGCTTCTGTTCTCTGCCTTTAACCACTCGTGGAGGTCTTTCCTGTGGGTGGACGGGTGCAGTGGCTGGCATGGACTGGACATACACCAGCCACGAATCTCCGTTTCAGAACTGCCTAACTCCAAGGACCGATCTGAAGTGTGTCAGGGGAGGTTTAGGTTGGGTATTAGAAAAAGGTTCTTCACCCAGAGGGTGGTTGGGCACTGGAACAGGTGCCCAGGGAAGTGGTCACAGCACCAAGCCTGACAGAGTCCAAGAAGTGTTTGGACAACGCTCTCAGCACAGGATGGAATTCTTGGGAGAGTTATGTGCTTGGCAAAGAGTTGGACTCGATGGACCTTGTGGGTCCCTTGCAGCACAGGATATTCTCTTACTCTGTGGCTTGGGAGGGCTGCCGTGCCCACCACCCTCTGCAGAGGGCACAACACCTACCAGTCACCGCCCGACGCGGCTGATACACGGGGTGCTGAGGCTGAAATTTCGCCCCGGGCCGGCAGGGAAGAGAAGGGTCGGGAAGAGCTGGGGTTGGGGCCCCGATACCGCGGCTGGAAATCCCCCGGCGGCAGCGGCCCCGCGCTCCCGGCCCGTGAAGCCCCCGGCCGGTGGCAGTCCCAGGGCGAACCGCGGCGCGTCCCTACCCGCTCCGGAGCGCTTTCCCCAGCCCAGCCCCGAAGCTCGAGTGTTCCCCCCATCCCCGGGTCTTTCAGCGTTCTCCAGCTCGCCACTTTTCCCCGGCGCTTCCGCTCCCGGCGGGGCAGCTGCCCCGGGAGCGCCGGGTCTCACGGGGATGGAAGGGGGAGGAGGCGTCAGGGCGCTCCTGCCGGGTAGGGCCCCCTTTGCCCCGCCCCGCGGTCCCGGAGAGGTCCTCTCGCAAGGGGAGGGAGCCACCCAGGCTGTCCCTGCCCGTCCTTCCTGCGCTGGGGCGGGGGAGCAACGGCCCTCCCGGCGGGCAAGGGGGAGCCCGGGGAGCTCCTCCCGCGCGATCCCGGCAGCGGCAGCGGCAGGAAGGGCAGGGCGGGGGCGGGGGCTGT
>VXBU01001355.1:332281-346113 GCA_013400315.1 Bombycilla garrulus
AGTTGCGGGGGGGGCTCGGGGGCGGCTCCTCCTCATCCTCCCGAGTTGCTGCTCGTGTGTGTGTGCGTGTGACAGCCGCTGCTTTGTGCCGCCCGGCCGGGGGGCAGCGCCGGGCCGGGACGCCATCCCCCCCACCCCTCGCGGGGCTCCGGTGAATGGAGGCGGCGTATCCGGCGGCCGCGGGGCAGCGCCGGTGGAAGGCGGGCAGCGCCTCCCGGCCGGAGCGCGGCGCAGCCCGAAAGTTTCCCGAGCGGGAACGCCGCCGCCCCGCACGGGGACCGGCGGGGGGGGGGCCCCGGGGGCGGGGGNCGGGCTGCGGCGGGGACATGGCCCTCGGCCCGCTCGGTTCGTTTTTCTTTCCGTCCCCGACTTTCGACTTCGGTAGGGCTGTGGCCGGGGGTTTTCTCAAGGAGCGCGGTGCACGGTGGCCTCGTTCGATGCCAGTGTAGGTAAAAGACAGAAAGGTAAAATTACATCTCGCTTAGTGAGTGTTCAGTGAAGCGTATTCCTGCGTGTTTTTGGGGGAAATTTACTTAAGTTTATAAGTCTTCTGGCCCTCTTTTTAATTAAAAATATGCCCAGGCTAACAGCTACCCCTTGCTGGGGTAGTCACTTTGGCCTATTTCAGATCAGGTTGTCACATCGGGATTCAGGTTTGTAATTCAGGTCTGACCTGCAGCTGGCTGATCATGAGAGCTCTCGGCTCTAGTTTCTATGTTAATGTCTTCCACTATTTTTTTAACAGTGAATGTGGCCCTCTGCGTGCATCGGGGTTATTCCGTGAATTCTATGTAGTATTTCACTCGCAACTGTCATGTTTATGTAAAACAAAGAGAAACCTTTTGTTATTTTAAAAGTTGAATGGTGATTGAAAGTCGGCAAGAATTTAAAGCATTCTTCAGCTTGAGCAGTGTTTCTTCCCATGAAGCATTTTTGTTTCTGAGGAACATACTGCTGCTGTTCTAGCAGCTCAACGTGGGAGAATTAGAGTTCTCTTTCATGAAATGCGGTAGTGGCCTTTGTAAAAACAAATTTTCATGGCCTAACCATGCGTGGTTTGTATCATTGGGAGTTTGGACTGGTAACTTAATATGGAGGAATTTGAAAGGACTCTCTGGGTAGGAGATTGTTAAGAATTTCTGTTTGAACGTACTTTTTTGCCATTGCTTTTTAGGAATCTGAAACAGTCAGCACCACATAGATGATGGTAATGGTACTGTGTTTTCATTTTAGGGTTATAATTTCTGATGTAATGTTGTTGCTTCTCTGAAATATTGATTTCACAACTCTGGAAATCGAAAGCCTCTGTCTCACCCAAGTGTGTTTAAGAAGTTAAGCAGATCACTTTGTCTTTGTAACTGACTTTCTTCTTGTGACTTTGACAGAAGATGTCACTTTTGGGAGCAGTGAGTAAATGTAGCAGTAGAAGGCACCTGTACCATGAAGATCAAGGCTGTAATTAGCAAATATTTTTATATAGGCCATGAAACAGATACAGATTCATTATAGTATTAGCTCTTATTGCTGTTGTTCTGTCATTTCAACATTAGCTGTTGCATTTGCTTCCTACTTCTACCAGATTACATTTCCAATTGCCGTTGTGAAAAGAATGATACACAAAATCTCTTTTGCTATATTTTTCCAAAACCAGCAGCAGAGTTAGCCCTTGATAGTCTAGATGATCCTTTTTATTACATCCTGGTTACTGAACATATGATAAATTCAGAACTTCACCCGTTGCCTTGTTGCTATACAGAAAGGGAACTTATCTCCCCTTCCTTTCTTTTCTTCTCTATTTTCCTGGCTAGCTGTCTGGACGCTTAAGGAAAGGTGTTTGTTCTCTTCCGTGTCACCTCACATCTTCTGTTAGCTAAAGAATAGGGACAAGGTCAGTGGTGTCTGCTGCTTTTCCAGCCTTTTTTTTTTGTGCCTTGTGTTGCTGTTGGTATGTTAATCCTTTGCAGTGCTCATGGCTTTCCTCAGTAGAAACTATAACAGTAGCAACTCAAAAAGTGATACCCAGATAGCTCTGTTTACTGATTGTGGTCTTGAGCAGTGGCAAAACTACCCAGTGTCTGCATTTTTCATGCTCCTTGAGCATAAAAGCTGCTTCCAGACTCATGGAGACAGGTGCTGTATCAATTTACTTGCCGCAGGTTTGAAATCAAAACCAAGCATCGTTGAATGTAAAGCGTATGTTTAGAAAAATATTTTCAGTTTATATTGAGGGACTGATGGTTTCTAAGCCATGGGTATTTCCAAACCCCACTCCCACTGTGTTTTGAGGAAGAAGGATTGCTGATGTAGATTTATTGGGGGTGTTTGAGGGAGTTTTTAGATAGCTGAAAACTGAAACCAGGTGCTGCTGTGTTTCGGTTAGTTTAGTCAGCCTGAGGTGAGGTGCTGGGTGCTCGTTGCTGGACACCCTGCTCCCCCAAAGTAGGTCATCTGGTGTGTCAAAGAGGCGGAGAGTTGAGGCACTCTGCAGGAGAGCTACTTTCTGCTTCTCATTAAATAATAAACTTAAAAGATAGTACACTTTGTCCTTGTATTTACTAGGTATACAGAAATGCTGGAGAACAATAGTTTCCAGGCAGTGAAAGTCAGGAATTCTTACGAGTTCATGAAGTGAATGATGTTTAGAGAGCTGGGATGGTGTTTATAATGTGGGAAATAGCATTGTTTTGTCATCCTGAGGTGAAGGAGTGAGGCCTGCACTAATCATTTTACCTGTGCCCCATTGTCCACTCTTTACTACATGAGATCCTGATGCACCTTTTGAGAAATGACTTTGTTTTGCTTTGCAGATTTATGCATGTTGGCCCAGGAATCCAAAAATTATTTCTGTTTCAGGTAGTTCCAATTTAAATTTTCGTGCGAATTAATTAGGCCCATTAATTTTCTCTTAATAATGTAGTCAATTGTGTTCTGCCCAAGTAAACTGTTGCTCTGTTCAGTAGTGGGTAAAGTGATTCTTCCAAATGCTAAGTTTTTGTTGTTTTGGTTTCTTTTCCTTGAACTAATCTTTTCCCCATTGTAAGAATTCTTAATTGTTCATAAATGCTAATGGCATGAGTAAGTTGAAAGTGCATTGAAATATATGTTTTTATATTCAATTAAGTATGTGACACAACAGATCAATTTGTTTCCCACCATTAATGGAGTTAGTATTTTAAACTCAGCATAAATAATGACTTTGTGTGCAATGAGGTGGCCTGACAGTGTATGTTTTTAAGCTTTCACAGAGTATTGCAAATTTTAAGAATTCAGGTGTAGAGGAAATAAATCTTGATTAGAGAATAGCAACCCATTGCGTTTTAAATTACTGCAGCTATACACAAAACCCTGGTGTCAGTAAAGTTTTAGAAATACTCGTGCTATGAAAAACATTTGTTAGAGTGGAAGCTCAGGCATGCTGGTATAACCTGTATTTGTTCACAGTTGTAGAAACAAACTTTGTGGCTGTTAGGGCTTTTTGCACTGTAGGTTTGCTATGCTGAGTTTGGTCCTGGTGTCATTAGCCAGTATTAGTATAATGATGTGTAACTACTGTTGATTATTTGGTGGAGCAGACAGTGTGATGAACATGGGACAATTTGCAGATCCCTGGATTCTCAAAAGTGTTGCTTCTCTCTTACAATCATGACAAAATACAGGTGCAAAATAAAATGCTGTATGGGTGTGTTTTTACCTTACCCAATTTTCCTCAATTCATAGGCGTTACTCCATGCAGAGTACACACAACCATAGAAACAGATGTGAAAACAGGTAGTGAGATATATCACAGGTAGAATATAGCAGAAATTTTATTAGACAAAAACTGGTACATGTAGTATATTTACAGAAACAGGTGGCAGCAATCTTAGGCAACCTCCTTTCTTAAATCTTTTAAATTTATTAAATTAAATCCAAACTTTGTTTCAAATGAGATGTTTAATCAGAAAAAGAAATACAGTTAGGTAGCCTATTGTGTTTCAGCAGTTTTGCTGTTTAGCTAAGTAAGGCATCAATAACCAAAAACAAATGAGCAGGCCTTCGTTTTATTACCTATTCAACAGAAGGCAGATTTAGCCTTCTGAGCTGTTGGAAATTTCTACATTCCAGAAATGATCAGAGTATTTATGAGTGCCTTAATAAAGAGAAGTGACACGAGTGTGAAAGCAGGTACTGAAGTTTACGGAGAAGCTGGAGGCTGTGCATTCTCTTCCTGATGCAGTCCTCTGAGTCCAGGTCATGTCCTCTTACAGTGTGAGAAGCTGCTTTAGCTGAGTGCTGTCTCTTGCCTGTCTTTCCCTGTGGGTTACACTGGATCAGCTCTGTTCAAATACAGAGGAGCCATCAGACTCTGCACGGGATCAGGAAGAGGTTTAACAAAGGCAGATTAAGAAAATAGAATTAATTTCTTTTTCTTGGAAAAAGAAATCGTCAAGTTCACTTCAGATTTAACTATATTGTTCTTATTTATATGATTTTCAATAAGTCATTAAATACTGTCTTATAACCTTTCGTTCAAAATAAGATTAGATCCTTGCAGGGGTGGGAAGGTTTAGAAAGGAATGATGGTATTTATTAAGCATATAAACTATGAATGAAACATAGTAGGATTTTCTAATTCATCCTTGTCAAATTTAAGTTGGCTGAAACAATGCTTTTTGTATACCAATAAAGTATTAATTAACTATATAGTAAAATAAAACACTTAATTCCTTCAGTCTTTTCATAGGTTTGGGAGAGAAGAGGAACACTATATGTCCTGTTAAAAGTTACTCTGTATATGGAGAGTTAAACTGGTGTATTACTCTAAATTTTCAGAGCATTATGGACTAATCACCATTTCAAGGAACAGCAATAAATGAAGCCTCCTGTTTAGCAAAACCTGGCACTGATACCAAGAATAGTCCCAAGCATTGATCATGCTGACCTCTTGGTTTTAATACAGTAAGAACACCTCAGCATACCATGGCTGCAAGGGTTTTCCTTCCTGTTCTTACAGTAGCAGTGTATCCATCTCACTTGTTTTCTCACACATCCATTGTATGTTGGACTTGGCTCCCAGTGCCATCCTGGGCCACTGCTGTTTCAGAGGAGCTGACTTCTCAGTTGACATCCTAGTGATGTTTTGGATGACGAAAGTATTTTTCAACCTTTTAATACAGAAGGAGAGATACGTGCCTCTATGATATGCTCTTGGGCTGAATTCTGATAGCTGTCATGACAACAAATGAGACATTCGTTTCCCTGAATGCATGGTGTCCTTCCAGACACACACAGAGTGTTATCAAATTTGACAAGTCTTGAATGATAGCATGTCAAGGATTCTGGATTCCACCACAGGAGACTTGGGCTGCTGCAAATGCATGCTGCCACCTGGCTTAGCAAAGGTTTTTTTTTAGTTTGTTTTTACAAGTATTCTTTGAGTTTTCATTCTAAATAGATCTAATATTGGTTGAAAATTTAGTTGGTAATTATAGATTGAAAATTTGTTTGCTAAATAATAGAACAGAAAAAAAGATAGTTGGACTTCATCCAGTCACTTTAAAGATGCATGTGTTTTAAATGCCTTCAGTATTTTTAGTAACAATTTCAGCAAAACCATAAGGATAGCTTTTGAGTATTTGTTAGGTTGGAACCAAGCACTCTGTTCACTGATTTTTTTAAATTTTGTGTTAGTGCTGCCAGTCAGTGATGGTACAAACAGGTATTTCAGCTGTAGAGTGCAGGGCCAGGAGCTGACACCTGTGTAGATGCACCGCAAATGGGCAGTCAATGGCACAGATGGCTTATTTGGTTTATTTATAGGCTTGGCTGTTGTTTATTTGTAAGGTTGCAATCTCAGTTGGCCAGGTGTTTCTGGTTTAACTGGACTGAAGAAGTCCTGTAAGTTGGTAAAAACCAAAAAAAAAAGGCTGGATTTTGTGTGTTTTGTATTGGAATGTTAAGCTGGATTATGGTCTGTCAGTGTCTAGTGCTCTAGTAATTGACTCAAATGACCTGCAAACAGCAGTTTTTCATGCATGGTGGTGTATTTATTTATAGTTATGAATTACTTTTGTTAGCAATACTGTCTGGCTACACCTCTAATATAAGTGAAACAGTAACTGGTACTGATTAGATGCTGGGAAGAAGGTACCATGTTTGTATCTTTAATTAGTCCTTCCTACCAGAATTTGGAATTCTGTGTATGTAGCAACTTTGGAAATGTAAGTTAAGATACAGCATTTTCCCCAGTGAGTATTGAAATTTTGTAAAAGTCCCTGCTATTTATTCAGCTTTGTGGTTTTAATTAAGAATGTTTTTGTTCCAGTCATAAAAGAAGTTGGTTACGGTGTATCTTGTTTAATTGTGCTTTCCTTTAATCATTGCATGTTGAATGCAAAAAATGTAGGTGGCATTTATAGGTATAGGGATGGGTATTTTCACATCAAAAAAAGAGTGAAGCCATTTAGAGTACAAACATCCTGAGCTTTACCTTTCCTGTCTTTCAGAAAAAAAGATGAAAAGAAAAATTGATGATCAGTCTCCTTCCTTTACATTTTCAGGTCTGTAGGCAGTCTTTCTGCTAGTGCTGGAGGGATAATATAGAAATAATTACATTGTGGACTATTCATAAATTCACAATGTTTTGAATTCCATTTAATTCAAATAGAGAAAGAAATTAATGCTAATATCCCAAATAATTATTGCTATTATAAAGAATCTGCCTTCCACTTGACACTAAAGGATTTATGTTCCATTACATCAAAAGGCCTAAATAATTTTGAGCATTCAGTACTAAAATTCTAGTTCATGAATATTAGAAATTTAATCAGATATCTCAGTAAGGACTGTACAGGTTGTATTGAGTTTAAACATTGATAATCACAAAACTTGTGTTTAGCACAAGTATCAAAATATGACACATCATTTTTATGAGCTTTGAGGCTGTTAAGGGATGCATGGGGAATCATACTGAACTGAAATGTTACAGACTTCCTATGGCAGAAAACTGTTACAGTTGGGGTAACGTTGTTAGTGCGACAACGTGTGTCTTCCTCCATTAGTCTTGTCTTATACTACTCTTGGCTGTATTCCTTTAGGATCTTTTCTGGTTTTGATGACAGGAGATTCTGCATATTTATTCAGGTATTTCTTTTACCTCTGGAAAACACAGTGTCAAAGTTTCATTCTTTGTTTTGTCCCAACTTCTCCCTCCATTGCTGTGGCCCTATGAAAATGCAAGATATTGGAGCTAATGTCTCTTATTTACAAAACACAAAGCTGAGCCATATGCACATCTTTTCCAAGACAAGAACCACTGTTACATTCCAGGTCAATTCTTTTTTAGTTACACATTATTTACTTGTTACAACATGTATATTGAATTATGGAACTTCTGCTGTAGTGTCACACATCCAGCTTATTTTTAGAGACAGACTTTACGCCTATAGATTGTGTAAGACATTACTTTCCCAGCAGTCCCATAAAGTCAGTGTGACTCCTTGTAGTTTAGGATTGTTTAATGAACAGTAATACTGCGCTGTTATAGAATAGGTGTGGATCAGGCAGAGTTTGATGTAATGCCTGCTTAAGTTGATGGAAAAGAAAGTTAGTCACTCAGGAGGGAAACAAAAAATTAGTTAGTTTGGCATTTTATTTAAAAATACGGAAAGCTAGAATTTAAAATAGAAAGCCAAAATGAATGAAAATGGGAAAACTGAAACGTGATGCAAGAAAGGCTGTTAAATGCATTGAGGGTTGTAATTCCTGTTTTGGAGGGACCAAGGTTTGAAAATAAGTATATTAATGCAGATCATGGAAATTAATAACTTTTAAAATGCTTTGTGCCCCATGTTTTAACTGTATTAGATTGTTTAATGGTGCAGGTAGACCTGATTTCAATGTTCTGTTATAACAGTCTTTTCAGCTTGCCCTTGTGATTTGTCTTTTCTGTTCTTTGATTTTTTTTTTCCTCCTTTACAGATAGATAATTTTAATGGTTAAGTAGCTGGTCATTTGGATTCCTGAGTTAATATAAGTGATACACTTGTGGTTAAAAGAAGATACCATCCATAGCTGCAATCTGAATTAATGGCCATTGACTGACTTTTCTGCAGCAACGGCATGCATACCATTACTGAGTGTACATAACATTTGAAGCAGCTTGGTATTTAGTAGATTATACTGTGCTTGCTAAGCTGGTAGTAAAATTTTAAATGCTTCATTCTTCAAAAGTACCAATCCTGAACCTGATGTCAGTAAGTCATGAATGCAGGTGAGTCAAGGTGGAGTTGTGCTAGAGAGGACGTCATTTTTTTCAGTGCCACTCCCTGGTCAGCTCTGCCTGGCTGTTATCCACCTGATTGGTAGCAGCCCTTGGTTCTTGTTCCTGTGCCATTTTCCTGCCACAGGCTTTTGTGAATGTGAGGTGTGTGCCTAGCTTGCAGGATGTCATGCCTGATGTTAAGGAGCTGGATTTCAGTGGATTTTTAAACTGTTGTTCTAAAATTCTGGCACCTACTAGATATTAAGAAGATCCCCACAAAACCCAACAACAATCAAAACTCCAAACCTCAATACTAATACTTACACCTGGTATTAATATAATTCATAGTTTTGGCAGTTGTGTACATGCGCCTTTAGATTTTCTTAGGGAAGTACCATTTTATTTTATGAATCTGTAAATACTTAATTCAAGAAAAGTTTTGATTTAGTTGGTGCATATCTTGATTATTGTGCTATCTAAACTGATGGTGGTCACCTCTGTCTTTGCTTTGTTAATCTTTCCCCTCCTCCTTTTCCATTGCATGGTATTTTATAGATAATTAGGATTGGGGATAGCCTTGATTGTGAGTGGACATGTCTTTGGGTTGTCTGTAATCCATTCATACTGCAGAATTATTTAAGGAAAGAAAATAAAATTAGATCAAACTAGAAAAAAATGTTTTCTGTCTAGCATGATTACACACATTTGGGAAGGAGTAAGATTTGACTGGAATGTTGCAGTTACGTGGTGTGCAGAAGTAGAGAGATGAGATTTCTGAAATGAGAATACACTTGAACCCTTGCTTATGAGATTTCTGTGTAATTGTTTTTAACTTCCTTTTTCTATGAATATATTCTGGAATTGTGTTAGGGTATTGGAGTTAGCTCCGCATGGATCAGTCAATATACATCTTTCCTTAAATAAGAAAAAACATTTTTACATCGAGAAACATTATAAAGAAATGTTGTGCGTTGTTTTTCTAGAATTTTCAGTGGCATTGATTTAAAGTATTGTCAATTTATGGAAGGCTAAAATGACTGGGTGTAACTGTTTTGTAGAGAAATCTGTTTTCCTGCAGCTGCTGTGTGTGACTGATCCTTGCATGTTGTCTTGCATCACGCAGCCCTTTGCTCTAATACCGCTTTCAAAGCATCTAAATCTGCCTCCTTAGCCCATGTCCCTTCTGCTCCCTTCAAAGTACCGGGGAGCACCAGTGAGTGCCTCAGGAATCCACATCCTGTGGTTAATGCACTCTTTCCAGGCAGCACAGGGGCTGTCAGGTAGCTGAATGGTGTCCAGCTGCTGTGTTACGAAGCCCTTTGTCTAAGGATCTGCTGTTAAGGTTCCTGTGGAGGCTATTACTCATGTATTCTTCATGCCGGAAGAGTCTTGCCATTAAATTAACAGCTGTGAATAGGATTTGGATGAAGTTATTTTTGTTAGTGTTTTGTTGGCTCTCTATTCTAACTAAATCTGTAGTTGCACTCAGTCACAGAAATGAGGTTGTCTGCTTATATCTGCTCAGGGCAGAAGAAAGTGTAGGGTGCTTTACAGGTTATTCTGCTGAATGTCTCATTTTCTGCCGTCATGTGTATATGCTTGCAACTTGGTATTTGGGAATGATTAATTAAATCTGAACTTAATGTGGTCCAAATGGGGTAGGATTTACCAGTATGCACTGGCTTTGGGCTAAGATGACTTGTATAAAAATAACACTGTACTTTCCTTCACTAAACATCCTCTTCCTTCTGCTTGTCCACTCTTTATAGTGCGGGAGAGCTGCCATAGAGAGAATTGTGTGATGAGGTTCAGCACTGGATCCCAGTGTCGTAGGGTGTTGGGGGAATGGTGAAAGCAATATTATTTCAGTTTTTTTCTGTTTCCCATAGCTGGATATTCTTTTCTTTGTAATATTTCTTCAGAGCACTGCTGTTCTGAAAAGTCTGTGTTGTTCTGAACTGAAATGAAATGTAGCTTGGGGTTTTCAGTTTGTATATGTGCTGTAATATACTTACTGATAGCTGCTGATTCTGAGGGCTTCATGTGCAACACTGATCTGAAACTTCGAGATTTGAAGGGCAGGTAAAGGGAAGAGAGTTTGAAAATAGAAGTCTTGAGTTCAGGAAGAGTTAGACAAAGAATATATGATTCACAGTTAGTAGCCTTAAATGTATATGTACATTTTAGAAAGTTTCATGTGTGCATACTTCCAAGATTGTTTTTAAAGTAATTGTTTTGTGCTTATCAGTTTTTGCTGCAAAGTGTACATAATGAAGGTTGCCGAGTCATTGACCCTTATAACCAACAATTTGTAAATCTTCACCTTGTTTAGTTTCACACCAAGAAGCAGTAGAAGTGTGGTTTTTATATAAAATCACTAGGTGAATATACTTGTTCACAAAGGGAAAGACTTAAATTTTTCTCCAGTATGTCTAATTTTTTATCGTTATGTATGGACTTACAGAATGTGCTCAGCTGAGATTGATCACTGGTGTGTGAAATGACCAAATTATAACAATGGAGGGTTTTCTGAGGTGGGAAATATATTTTCATATGTAGCTTCCAGCAATGACTTTAATACACTGAAGGCCATACTTTCAATGCTTCTGTTATTGAAATGTAGCTCTCTGATCGTTTTTCTGCTGAACTTCAATTTAGAACTTCATCTGGAAAACATCCAAGGAAAAAAGCATCAAAGCAAAATAATAATTGTCTTGGAATGCAGGAAGATCTTTAAATATAGAATTAAAATAGGTAGCAAGAGCTTGAAAAAGTGCAGTGGATATCTTAAAGGCTAAATGTGTAAGTAAGAAAGGAAAAGACTGGCATGAACCTTGATGTAATAGTTTGCTAACCTTGCACACAGGAAGTAAACTTCTGCAGTTTTATTGTTTAGAGCTTTGTTTCCCCTCTTGAATCTTTTGACTTCGCTTTACCTAAAGGATTATTACCACTTTACTAATAAACCCTTAGGAGGTGTATTGCCACTCACAGAGCTCTGATTTGGTCCTCTGCTGCACTGCAAAGCCACCAGATGAACTCTTCCAAGTATTTAATCAACTGAGTTATGACACTAAAGCCACTTATGAATGTTAGTTAACTTTTCTTAGGTTTGGATTTGGGACTTCGTAAAGAAAAGCACATATGGGAAGAGGAAATGATGATTAAAAGAAGTGTATGCACAGTTGATAATTGGTTCTGGCTCTTTGGCGGTTTAGGTGCGTGTGCCAGCGTGAGAACGGTTTCTCTAGTTCTTTTGTCAGTGTAGTAATAGCTGTGGGAGCATGGTGGTGTGCATGAGGTTTCAATAGCTGACTGCTTTTTTGTTTTCTACAACTACAATTAAAAGTACCATTGAAGTTGAATTTCACATTGCTTTCATTGGAAGATTGATTAAAGAAGAAATGTAATCTGTATGATCCGGGAACACCTCTATGTATCAGGCTGAAGTAATTCAGATTTTCCTTTGTTTATAGTAGGTCTGGACCTGTCAAACACAGATTTTGGTGGCTCTTGAATTGTTCTGGCAGCATCAGCAGGTGGTTTCAATGCCATCTGCAAAATATATGGAAAGTTCTTTAAAGTGCAGATTTTCTAGAGTTTGGTTTGGTTTTACTATGCTTTGCAGTGAATATTAAAATGTTCGGGAAATTTAGCATACTTTATTTGTCTGCTGGGTACAGTAAAATTTTGCTGTAGCGCTTTTGTACTACGAAGTGCTGGAAGCCACTTTTTGTCCCACCCGCAAGCTCAGTGTACCTGAAAACTCCAGTTATTGGCTGTGGAATGTGTTGGGGAGAGATGTGCTCTTCAGCCTAATTCTTAGCAGACATGGAGATTTTCTTCACCTCTTGTATTACAAAGGACTCTTCTGCCTGCTTTAGTTTCTACATTGTCTTTTCAGCTCAGCCCACACATTTTTCTTGCTTTTCTAGGAATAGCTTCCCTAGATGGCAACACCAGCGGCTGGCAGCTCTGAGCTTGTTACGCCTGGGGAAAAAGCCCTGGCTTTCTCAAAGCCCACTGCCTCTAGCAGCAATGAGCATTAGGAGATTTGAGTGGCAGGTATGTGGTAGTCTTGTCTCTGCATGGCTGAAGCCCTTGTCAGCTGCAGCAGCTGGATGGATCCTGGTCTGGGATGAACCTGATGGATTAGTGTAGTAGAAGAGTCTGTGCTATGTTACATATCCCAGTTGATGCTGCCATGAGTTGGTTTAGGTGCTTGCGAATATACTCTCCCAGGTATGGTCAAAATGCTCTTGATTGTCTTCTTTATTCATAGCAATGTTGCTGTAGGCCTGGATTGGACTCTGATAATAGAATCACCTGTATTTCCTTGCCCTTTTTTTTTAACTCACCTCTGCATGCTTGGATAAATACCACACATACAGGGTCTACAGAAGAGATATTTCTATGGAATATGCACATGGGAAGTTTGTTACAGATCCACTCCTCTGGAGTAAGATTATTTTCTTGATTTCTGTATGTTTAAAAACATAGTATCACCCCTAAAGCACATTTTATCAACAAAGTTACTACTCCCTGTTAATTTGCATCTTTGGGGTAAAAAGATGTGTGTTAGGATAACTTAGTTTTAAGATGTAATATGAGGTTTAAAGAGAGGAGCTGAGTGCTTTCAGAAAAGGTGACTGATTTCTGGTTTCTCTGTGTCTGTGATTCCATCCTTGAAAGAAAAAAGCAAGGTGGGAAGTCGTTGTGGTCATGTTATTTGATTTCAGCTGGCTAGTCTGAGTTTTCTTTCTCCAAAAAGAAAGATCATTTAATCACAGATTGCAAATAGTGGAAATTAGATACCCCTGGAAAGTAGAAATTATAATAGAAGGATGAATTAATTGATTTCTACGTACAGCACAGGATCCGCTCATTTTGGCAACAGCAAGATGTTTAATTCAGCTCTGCCAGTTTTTTTTGAAATCTCACTCTAATTTGCTGAGCTTGGAGACCGTGTGATTATTTCAGCCAGCAGGAGAGCCTTATTTCTTTTGTCAGTTTTTTTTTTTTAAATCTGTTTTCTAATTCTTTGGGGTTTTGTTTTGGGGGGTTTTTGGGTTTTTTTGAATGTTGCTTCATCATGTGCACCATTAAACATTTTATGCAGGAATGAGAAGTAATTATTTCTTCAGTCGGTTCACACTGGAATAGCCATAAAACCCTTGATCCTGACTCTCTACTGTTCTGCAGCTTGTAAATCATTTACTTTGTGCTCCAAGTGCAATGTGTTTGTATAAATCTACTATTGATGTTGATGTATCATTTCTACTTCAGTCTCACTTAAGGCAAGTGTAAATAACTTTGCAGAGTTGCAAAACAGTGGGGAAATAAGCCTCCACAAGCTAAGGCATCAGATTTATTTTCTGGGGCAAATGAAGAGATTCTTTGAAGCCTGATCAAAGCCCAGGCTCTCCAGTTGTGTGTAGTATAGAGCTGGTGGCATTTGAGCAGAATTTGTTGGCTTCAGAAGTTTTGGGGGATTTTTTTTTTTGTTGGGTTTTTTTATTTTGCTTTTTTACATATGAAATATTTACAATCAGATATTAATGTTTCTGACAAACTATTAAGAAGGTGTGGT
>VXBU01001355.1:346239-397139 GCA_013400315.1 Bombycilla garrulus
CTTTTTTTTTTTCTTTTTTCTGTTACTGGGGCTTTATATCTCTTGAACCCATATTCAACATTTTTCTGGAAATGACAAGTGTACTGCCATATGGCATACCAGATTTCAAGCCACTCTGAGGTGCATGTGTGAATTTTAGAGTGCCTGGAAGAAATGAATGAAAACCACATTCTCAATTTTATCTATTGCTGAGCTCTGTAGGCAGAGGAGCGGGAAGGCTTTGAAGTAAATTCTGCTGGAGGGATTGTGTGCTTATTTCTGAGCCACCATCCTAATGCAGCAAGGTGTAGATGTAATTTATGTTTCAAAATATGCACTAATTTCAGCAGGGCTGTCGTTTGTGTGCTGCTGTGCTATTCTGGGAGATGGTAAGAAATACTGAGCATCTTTTTTCTACTGGCAACTGTTACCATTTTCAATTCTTCATTTTCACCTTTTTTTGTGCCTAAACCTCTCTTTCAGACTTTAGTGCCTGAACTTAATTCTTAACTTTTGTTGAACTGTTATTTCTGTATATGCTCTGCTTCCTTAAAAGGTTCTGTGTTTATTACACTTTGAGTAGATTTCTTAAGCTTTTGTTGGTTAGTAAAAGCTGAGGAAGCATTTCTTAAAGGTATTTGTAACAGGGTTATTTTTCATTCTGAAGACTTCATGTAAACTTCTTAAATGCAGAAGAGATGTTTGCAGTTTTGGTTATAAAAAGCATCTCCTCCTTGCAGAAGGCAGCTATTAAGATAGTTCCTTAAGATCAGCTTAAACAATTCTGTGGATTTCTTCAGAATCAAAGACAATTAATTTTTATGGGGTTTTTTTTTATGTAGATAGGGGGGAGAAACGTACTTGTGAGATAGCTAATTTGAGTGATTAATGTTTTGCCACAATAGTTGCTTAGCTGGTAGAATTTGGTAAAATTAATTCTTTCTTCCTTTAACAGCAAGAGTGTTCACAGGGGAAATCATGTTACGCTACTAAATCCTTTCCCCCAGATTTTTCTTTCAAAAAATGTACCTTGATACAGTAATTGTTCATGACCACTTCCAATGCACAGCCTCATGCTCTTTGATTTGTGTGAAACCCTAAGGCTTTTCCTAAGATTCTGAGTGTCCTCCATGTTAGGTCATCTCCATAATCTGATTTAACCTGCTGTGTGTCAGTTAATTGCTGTTTCTGAACTCGAATGAAAGAGTATGTTGTGTGTTCCAGTTGTTTCGAAAAGGTGACAGCAAAGGAATGATCTTGCAGTGATGCAATGCAGCAGTTTTACAGGTGTCTAGTTACCAACACTTCTGATGTTCTCACACACGGTGGAAAAATGTTTTCCTTCTTCCTAGAAAAGTGATTTGTTAGGTCTGTGTTATTTAATAAATCAGTTTGCTGAGGTTGAGTGTGCTGATGAGTTGAGAAGCAGGAAGCTGTGGTTGCTGCCAGTGGCAGCAGCAGGGCCAGGAGCTGCCCTTGGGATCTCTGTGTGTGTGTGCAGTCCTCCTCTGGTCTCTGGGACAGCTCTCCCTGGTAGGAGGTCAGTCAGGAGCCTCAGACACAGAGTGGGGGATTCATAGTGCTGAGAGCATATAGAAACTGGTTTTGGAATGTTTTAAGAGGGGTATTAGTACACTGTGAAATTGTTAGTCCTCTTACTTTATTTGTTTCAAAACTCTTCTTACAACTTTCTAGAAATTTTGTGTATATTCATATCTTTAAAGAAACCTAGATAAGAAACTCGTGGAAAAAAGTCACAAAATGGAATGTGTAGTCAGCCATGTGAAGAATCCCTGTATACCAGACTTTTTATCATGTGTCTCTGACGTAGATCAGAATTAGCAACAAACATCTTCTCAGTTCTTCTCTTTCTGAAAAACTGACTTGAATTTGTTAGCATTTTGTTTTGTCTTTCAGGATTAGAGTTTAAGCTGTCAAATACAAAACCCTAGCTAAAACCTAAGCTCTTTAGGTGTAATAGTCATTGCAGGTGATATGTGTTTCCTTTATTGTGTATAAATGTTCTTAAATGTATTATCTCTGAAATTTCAGTGTATCAAAACCAGTGATTGTTCCAAGCCAACCCTTATTTTGTCAGATTATTTTGAATACTGTAAAATTAGCGGTTGTTTGTCATCAGCTGAAGTTAAAACTAAACTCTGCATAAGTCTTCTGTATTTTCCTTCCCTATCTGTGCAGGGAATTGCTAATTGCTTAAAACCTTTCTGCATCTCTGTCAGTATTCCTCTAACAATTTGGCTGTTCTTGTCTTGTTTCTTCGTCTGCTTTTTCACTGCTTGACCTTCTCATGTGAGTTATCTTTACCAGCCACTTACTGAAAGATTACATCTGCTATCCATGTTTTTCTTTTGAAAACACCAGCAAAGAGCAATTCTGAAATAAAGTTGTGATTGCATGCCCATCCAAGCTTTATTGCTTGGTAGATAGTGCAGGTAATTACACTAAGGAAGATATGATAGCATGTGTTAGCAATATAAATGTTGCCCTCATAGATTTGTAATCTCGTTTATGTGTTGGTATGTTTGGAGAAGCTCTGTAGACCTGAAGCCGAACTCTTGCTGCCCTTAGGCCATCAATTTACACATACTTGTAGTTCTGCAAATTTTCTTTGAAATCATAGATGTGTGTGGTTGGCTTGTTTTGTTTTGTTTTGGGTTGGGTTTTTTTAGTGAAGAATTGTTTCATAACATTTGGTGGTAATTAGCATGAGTCAGTCATTTGAGATGGAGGAAGGGAAATCCTGCCCTGCTGAGGATTACAGAAATCTTGTGATTCTGATATTTGAGGACCCCATGATCGCATTCCATTTTTTGGTAAAGCTTTTGTATAGGTACGCAAGATGCCATTCAAAGTTCGTGGGTGTATGTATATTAGTCTAATGGCTTATTCTTTAATTTGATATTATAAATTTGGCTGATTAACATGTGCCAGTAACTTTCCAAAGCTGGTGCTTAAGTCAGGATTATCTGCTCTTCTGCTCACCAGTGTATTCAAGTAGCAGGTCCATGCAGTCCTCCGGCCTCTCTGCTCCAGGGAGAGCGCTGATAGGGAAGAGAAGGTATTTGCCTGTAGGGACATTGAAAGGCTGGACAAAGAAACAGTACCACCTTCCTTTGAGGTAATTCTTCCTTCAAACTTTGAGACAGGAAGCGTTTTTGCCCTCTGTCAGTTTTGAATTTGATTCTCAGAGCCAAAATGCTCATTTTGAAGCTCTCATCAGGTTGTATTCTGCAGAAAAAAGGAGTCCTATTTCTGTGGTGAAGCTAGCTAGCTTTTTTGGTAGCAAAGCTAAAACTGGCTTCTGAAACACAAGCTAAGCCAAGTGTGTAACATTTATCCTTACAGTTTATGAGTGTGATGCTATCCACTTCAAAATTTTGTTACATAGGCATAGAAACCCATGCTAGAAATTTTGGTTGGTATGTCCTCTGTAGGGATGCTCTTTTTTCTGTTTTCTGTTTCCTTTGTATCTCATGAAGAAAGAAAGTAATATGTCTTCAATAAAAATAAATTGCCCTGAGTTGCTTTGTTTTGGTTATTTTTTGAAATGTTGAATATTGATTGACTCTTCTTCTTGATCTCAGTAATGCCTATTACCAGCAGGAAACATAAGAATTTTGATTGAAGGAAGTTTTGCACATGCAAAGTTACTACAAGCTGGTAAAATGCAAGGTGAGAATATTTTTTTTTTTGGCAAAGGAATGAATGAATGAATGGTGTACTCCATTTATGGTGTCAGAACCAGTATTAGATGATGCATCATGCTTTATCCTTGATAGTGTTTTGTCATGATAGGTTTACATCTGATTCCTGGAGCATCACCAAAATGTTGAATCCTGTTCACACAGCATGTCTGCTCCTTGGCTGATTATTTTTTTTTAATATGTTTTTTGTTTGTCACCATATGTCAAATGTGCTAAGAACATGAAGCTTGTTGTACTGCTTTCTTAAGGTACCTAGTGCTTCTAAAAATTCAGTAGCTATAATTTGAGCACTTGATATGTTCACAGTCTGTAGGTAGGTTCTAGTTTTGAAAATACTTAATTCTTACTGGGAACTGCTACTTTATATTTGTCAAGAAGAAAGCCCTTGTGGCATTTGTGATACTGCTGATTTAAATGAAAGGTTACTATAACTTCTTTTTTTGGAGAAAAATTGTGTGCATGCTTTAGCAATTAACAGTGAGTTTTGGAGACTGTTGCTCTTAGGGTTAATGTCATAGACTTTGTGTTCAGGAGCATGTGGGATGCTTGTGTTCTTTTGCAGTTTGAGATATGTAAGTTTCCTAAAGGATCTGTTCATGTTGTAGGATCCCATGTTTACCATCATAGTCTACTGAAAAGAATGGTAAATTACAAAGAAAACAAATACAATTAAAATCGTGCAGAAAGGAGAGGAAATCGTTCTGCTTCTTTTAAAACTAAGCTGAATTTTCAAAATCGTTTAAGTATACAAGTACAATTTAGTGTTTTCAGATCTTTATTAGTTGTAAAAAACTCAGAAATTATGATACTCTTAGGTTCATTTTTAGGCAAAGTGTTCCGATCATGAAGCCAGTGCCTTTTTATTTCTCTTAGTGAAGCTTCTCTTCCTGCTGGTCGATAAAACCATTTTCAAGTGTGTGCTGAAAACCTCATGGAAATACACCAGAAAAGCCCATGTGATTGAGTAATATGCATGGAAAAATACTTCCGCATTTTGTTTCCTTTTGTCACAGAAAGGAAAAAAAGAACAAACCCTAACCTCATGTTATTGTCTTTTAATCTCCCCTGCACCAAGAAAGCTCTGGCCCAGATCTTCCCATTTTATTTGTAGAATTGCAGTACAAACCTTCAAATTACTTAATTATCCTCCCTCCCCTCCCATCAGCATGTTCTCTCCCTGTCTGGAATCTCTTTCTCAGGTTTTCAGTAGGTATGTAAAGGCAAAAATTCAATAACACTATAACTAGAATTAATTAAATGACTGAAATATTTAAAATCTATCCTTCAGAATTTGAGCCTTTCTGTACTAGAAACAGTGTTTGGTATGTGTGTTTGAAAGTGGACAGCATGTTTTCTTGGCTTTTGTTTTTTAGCAACAGATCATGTGTTTAAATGGCACCATGACGATTTCTAGCCTGCATGAGGAAGATGATTTAGTCAGGTTAGCTATTGAGAAAGAGCTACTCAACAAGGCTCTTGTGTACCCTTCAGAGAGCTTTGACTGTTACGACTGCCTACTACAAAAGAGGGATTTTTTTTATATGTTTTCTTTTGCCTTTTTGTTTCTGAAAGAAAGGAAAGACCTGGACATCTGTAAATGTTTGGGTCTGAGTAGCTGGATGAGCTTGGGAAATACAGTATGAAGAGAGGGTCACATGATTATTATGAATCTGTAAACAAACTGCACTGAAGTGCTGAAGTATTCAGAGTTTCTGAAAGTTGTCTAGATTTACTTAGAAATATTTAGCAATCATAGTTTTTAAAATCCACATAGGTTAAGAACTTATTTTTAAAAAATCATCATTTTTTCAGTACCCTTCAGATTGGTGAGGTTTTGGTTTGATCTCCTCTCCCTGTTTTCCAGCGTGAAGTAACTGTGTGTCAAAAGATTCCTTACCCAGGAAATCTTTAAAAAACAATGGACAAAATAAAACAACCCCTAACAAACAAGAAAATGAGAACTGGGACACAATTGGAGTAAATGTTGAATTCACCTGGTGGTGGTTGTTATGGTTTGCATGTGTTTTTGAGCATTGGGACCAGGACAAACTTGTGTGCTATAAACAGAAGGAACACTTATTTGAGAACTATGAAATTGTAACTGGCTTCTTCCAGGGATGATGGGAAAAGGAAGCATTTCCCAAGTCTTTCTGAAATGCCTGGCAGAGAAAGGTAGCTCTGACTTTTCTTTCTTGTAAATGAAATTTTATTAAGCTGTGATTGCCATCTATGTCATACTATAAAGATGGTTGAAAAATGTGCTGATTCTCATTTCATTCAGTTTATTGTCATACCGTATGGGATTTAAATGAGATCTAATGGAGTAGTAATTGGATTTGATTGGATTTGCAGCGCTTGTGTGACAGGAAGGAGGATTCATGGTAGTGTGCTCAGTCTGTTGTAGAGAGCAAATGCAAAAATTAAATTTCATGCAAAACTGGAAACAAATAGATTGTTTAAATATATCCTTAAACTTTAAAAAAAAACAAAGGAAAGTTGAGGAAAATTGTAGCTGAAAAATTTCATTCTAGGCTTTGTCAAAATACTTCTGACAGGTTCATCAACTGTATGATTCAGTTGGGAGATATGTTCAATTAACTGTATTATTTTCATGTATATATAAACTCTATATTTTCAGTATATTAACTGTATATTGTATGTAAATACAATAAAGTTATTATTAGTTTAGAAGCTTAGTTAAAATTATTGTTTGATATTCTCTGTTATGCTTTAACAGCAGAAGACATGTGGGTTACTCATTTGAATTTGGTTCACACTAGTAATATCCAAAATTGCTGCCTTGCAAGGACATGTCTGTGAATACCTCTGAAAAAGGATTTTGAGACTAAGTGCCCTAAGAAAATGGTAGCTGCTCTTCATTGGCACTGCTTTTGAATTAAGGCTATCTTGAGTTATGGATTGCAGCCCTGTATTTTTGTATTAGGTGTCTTTGAATTTCTTTTTTAATTAGTTCTGTACTCTAGAATATACCAGATTTTGACCAAGGAAATTTCTTTTTTTTCGGCTTTTCTGAGTACTGCTAATGACTGAAGTCAGGAAAAAAAAACCAAACAGAAACAAAAACTTCCCACCTCTAATTGTGTGAGTCTTGGTGTAAGAAGCACAGGCTTAGAATATGCAGTCCTAAATATAACCACATTAATAATGAATGCTCTACTCTCTCCTGAATTTTGTGTGTCTTGATGTCACAAGCATTTCCAATATATAAAAAGTGAGCTATATCCCTACTACTGAAAATGTTCTGAACAGATCAGGATTAAAAACTTTGTCTAAACCAGTCTGCTATTTTTGATCATTGTTTACTTATATTTAAAGTTTTATTAATTTATTCATTATAGAGATAAGGCTTTCTAGGTAGAATGTATTTACTAACCGACATATATTGCTCCAGTTAATTGCATGTGCAAATTTTTAGTTTCATAGCAGTCTCTTGAATAGCTTCACTTGGAAAGGAGATAAACTTATATTTTAATATGCCTGCAAATAAAAAAAAAATTCCTTTTTTTTGTTGAATTAAAACACTGTTTCCCTTTCTCCTTGATACTTATCTGTTTTAAAACAACAAATAAAAAGAATCCTGTTGCAGGATTAGTAAACTGAATTTGCCAAATAATTAAGCAGTAACACACAGGCTTCCAGAGAAAGAGAAATCAGCAGTTAAAATGGCTTAAGGAAGCAGCAAGAAATCATACTCTTAAATTAAAATACCCTTTGTTAATGAATACCATTTGTCAAAATGAGGGAGAGTATTTTCTTTTTTATGTTGACTTCAGGTAAAATTTATTTTGTGGTTCTGGGAAGCTGGTATGCTTTACTACTTTTGTTAATGTTTTGTTGGGAAAAAGAAACTTTGGAAAAATCAAAATGGTAGTTGAGGATGAAGAGGTCAGCAGAAATCTTTGTAATTACTTGAGTCAATATGTCTTTTTTCAAAGAAGTGGACCTGGAAGCTATTGTCATGGGGGGCAAATTTGGACAAGGTAATTGGCTTTGACCTTTTGCCAGATGTCTAACAGCTCCTTTTCCGTCTCCCTTGCATCCAGATAAATGTCATGCCTTTAGGTTTTTGTTCCCTTGTTCTGGTTTCAAGAGTGGAGCTGCTTATGTAGCTAATCTGTGCTTAAATTATTTCCACTTCTAACCCCAGTAGGACTCTCTTTTGGGGTATTCAGACAGAATTGACATAATTGGATTTCTGCCCAGATACTGTATTTAGATAGCTTTGGAGATGTCATTAATTTGACAGCTGCCATAGGAAATCTTTGTTTTGACTATTGTTACAGGGCCTGCAATGTTTCTATTGCATTTCCATTTGTAGTCTGCCACTGAATTACTGTGATTGAGTAGGATAAGACACCATCAAATGTGTACAAGACATGAAAGGGAGAAAATCAGTGCTACAAACCTCAGAGAGTAGGCTATTGCCAAATTTTATTTGGGTATGATGAGATTCTGGAATACCTAGTTATCTTCCAAACACCAATAACAGCACAGCCTGTGGCTAGAGCTGCTGTATGCTGTGATGGAACCAAAGCTGCATTAACATTTCTCATGTTGCCAACCTAAAGCAAAGCTTCTGTGTGGTTCAGGCAAAAACCGCTTCAGCTGCTTTTCTGATGGTTAACTTGGAAGAAAAAACAGGTTTTTTGGGATATTGTGTTCTTGGGAAGTGGAGATCCTAGCAACTTGGCTGTTATTTCTGAAAGGAAACATGTATCTAAGGATATTTGTCCTCTACATTGAAGGTGGAGATTTTGGGGACTACTGTTCTGCCATGTTCAAAGGGGATGGTCACTGTTACCACCTACCAAGTCATGTAAGTGGCAAAACCACTTCAAAGTTCCATGTGTTTGTTTTCCAGTTTCCTTTGGCTCTTACATGTGAACCTCTGGTTTGGTAGTTTTGTACTTGAACCTTATGCAGGTTATTGCAACTTGTTGTTTTTCATCAGTTACATCATCAGAGGAGACTCAGGAAAAACTTTAAATCTGAAATATCAGTTTTTCATAGCCTTTGCCGTACAAATAGACTGTGACAAAAATATCTTACTCCTCCCAAAGAAGATAATTTTCATCAGAGCATTACTGAGTACTAACACCAAATATTATTTGAGAAAGGGTAAAACGTAGACATCCTCAACAAACAGGCTCAGGTGTGGGGAATGATGGCTGCAGCTGTTGGCAGTGGTTGGTGGTGGCAGCTTTTTCTGGGGAATGCCCAAACCAAGCCTTGTTCTGTCAGCATAAATTATTCATTTGCCACCTTGCAGTTTGAGTTATCAAGAAGTTTCTGACAGTGGTTTCATTGAAGATATCAGTCACAATCTTCTCCGTGCATTTCCTGCATTTCCTCTAGTTCTCTGTATCTGCCTGATGGCTTCAAAGACTGACCTAGGCTTATCCCTCTAAAAATCACAATTGCCATATATTTTAGCACCAAGACATTAGTGGCATTATTGGTTTAAATTCAGAAAGTGCTGTGTTGAATGTACACATAGGAAAAATTTTCTTAATACTAAGAAAGAATGAATAATTTACCAGAACAGAAACACTAATAAGGATTTCAGTCAGCCTTTAACTTTGAATTGCCAGAAGGCTAAGTCTGCTGTACTTAACTCCTGGTAGCCCCTGGTACAGTCCATTTTCTGTTACATCTCACCCTAAAGCAAATTAGCTCAAACTGTCTAACTGTGAGATTTATTTGCTTATTTTAAATGTTAGTCATCTTAGCCATGAGTGGTAACCAGTTCTCTGCCTAGCATTTCTCTGATACTGCGATAATGTTACATTCTTCTGTGGTAGCTAATTCATTGGAACATGTGGTTTTCAATTCTCCAAAAGGCACCTGTGACTCTTTTTCCAGTGGAGCTGTTAATTTTCAGTAATGTACTTGTGCAGATTACTAGATTACTATAAAGAGTATATTAACATGCTGTTTATATTCATCTTTCACAGTCCTGAAACCCACAAGTGTTGAATTAAAAGCTCAGACTCTAGTGGAGAGGTTTGGAAGAGCTGGTGTAGTTCTGCGTGGTGTATATGTCTTCCCCTTTAAAATGTTTTCCATAAAGATGAAATAGGAAAAACAGATTTGTGAAGGAGCTGCATAGGGCTGGTAAGTTGCTAACCACTGAGGTCATCCTTAAAGATTCTGAGCACATTTTATATTTAATGGAAAAGACTGTTGTACAGTTTTTACAAACAAAGCATTAAATTATTGATAAGAAAAAGGCTGAAGCGCAAATGGAACCAATTATTAGACTGTATGTACAAAGCACTAGTATATGAAATTCTTACTAACTATAGATGCTAAGATGTTTCTGAAAATGGTATCTGCAATTGGAATAATAAAGCATCCTATTAGGGAAACCAGAGTAGTTATGCTCAAACCATGGCACGAGAAGCTCACTGAATGAAGTATTACGTAGGGCTGAAGTCTAATCCTTTCCTTTCCCTAGAGACACTCTAAGACAAAGTTTAAGAACAGCCTTAGTAGGTATAGTTCAGTTTCTGCTTATCTATTGGCAGTTATAATTGGCAGTGCAGGTCTTTCTGCAAACATTTGTAGGGGTTCTAGAAGTGATTAGAGCTGCCCTAAGCATGAATCAAGACCTTTGATGCTTTTCCTATGTGGGCTTTAGGGATATTTCTCCATATCCTTGCAGAGCTACGTTGTAAACCCTTAAAGAAAGAAAATAAGAAAGGTAGCAAGTTCAGTTTTCTTACTGCAGATAAAGAAGAAAAAAATAGGGGATTGATATAAAACGGAGTTTGAATACTTCACTTTTCACTGATAGTTCTTGAATCAAAATGCTAAAAAACCCTGGAGCTATGATGGTGGCACAGCACTTCTGTTGTGAGCTTCCTTCAGCTTGCTGAGTGACTGGTCACAGCTTGAACTTTGGTGCTTGATTTTTGTTCTGAACAAGAGATGTGTTGGGTTTTGGTCATGAGGGTTATTTGGTTTTGGTTTTGAGACTGCAATATTGCATGTCTTCTCAAAGAGTTCATAGCCTTCCTGTGGGGGAATCATCTATTCATGATTTTTCCACTGTGCTTTATATATACTTTTTTTTTTCTCATTCAAGGTCTGCCACAGAAGTTTGCAGCTCAGCATAATCAAACATGAATTAGATCAATATCAACAAGGATCAAAATAGAAAATCCTGCTTAATCTAGGAATTTAAAAAAATGCATATTACAGTGAGTTTAGGTAGTAATTGGTTATCAGTATTTGGGTTTTTCAATAGCTCAGACTTTTGGGGGAGAGCTAGAGGGTGTTAAAAGCAGGTGGTTTCTCTTATAATAATGTAAATTTGTATAATATATATTGTACAAATCTCAGCATCCACTAACAGGTGTAACCCTCCTGATTTCTTTCCACTTTAAAAAGATGCTAGTCATGCAAGTGATTGGAGGATATGAATAGAATAAATAGGAAGCTTGCAGTGGCAGTTAGGTTTTGAAAGAAAATATTTATTTTAAATACTAATATTATTTAAACAACTGATTTATTGTGTGTCATGAGTAGATCAGGTGGTTGTGCAAATATATGTAAGAAATATTCTTTTCTTGAACGCATATTGTGTGTAGTCCAGTACAGAGAATGTATGTGCATCTGACTGCAGGAGTTAAAAGAGTATAGGTCAGCATAGATTCTTTAATTGTGTGTGATTCAAGTGTGAGCCATGCATGTTTTCTCTAGCTGCGTTTCTCTTCCTATTCCCCCTCCAAGTATATATTTATTTATATGTTTATTTAAAAAAAGAGTGTTTTGAAGGACCAATGATACGTGTCTAACTGCTTCCTCTTTGATACAGACAGCATGGCCAGAGGTGCACGACAGTTCTTGCATCCAGACAGGAGCACAGTGAAGTTGCACAACCTCCTGCTTGTGTGCTGTTCAGTAGAGACATGAATTTCTCAGGGTAACCTGTACAGCCTCTGGTGATGGCTCCAAACCAGGACTGCTTTAAAAAGCTCATTTATACACAGAAATTTCTCCTTGCTTCAAGTGCTAGTCCCATTTTTATAGCTGGCTTACAAGCTCAAAGCTTTTCCCAGTGTTTTAACTATCTTACTGTCTTTTCTGCATGCTCTACTCATGTGCCTCATTTCACTTGCTTCCTTCTGTTAGGGAACTACAATCTTAAGAGAAGAAGAATTTAGTTGTATAGATTATATAGTATGAAAAGTTTTTAACTCTTTTGTTTGTTTTTAAAATGTAATACACGTAATGCAGCGTTGTAATTCACTGCCTTTTTGAAATGTTAAATATGATGTAAATCCACTTTTTCTTTTCTCTCTCTGTTTCATACTGACTCTGAAAGTGTATTACTATTTTAACATAACCATTTTCTTTGCTGTAGAAGGTAATATTAAGTGAGTTTTGAGACTATATATGTGACTAAGAGCTTTAAAATACAAAGCATATACTGAGTATTAAAAAACTTGTCAGGTTTCTTTCCCCTTTAAGCAAATTCAGGCATTAGGCTTTGGAGTGCTTAGGCTGATCTGTCTGCTGCTCAGTGGAACTGGATTGTGCTTGCCCAATTGTCTGCATAGTTAAAATATTTTGAACGTAGCCTATTTTAATGTAACTTCTTTTGAAATATCTTCCTAATGGAGAAGTCTTAATGGAATACTTTAATAGCCCAAAGTGGTTACCTGCAATTGCTCCAGTGTATTTCAGTCAATTATAAAGGAAGGTAATATTTAATGTTGGAGTGAAGCTAGATGGTGTAATGAACTGGCAGATTGCCGACTTGATCTTCTCCACAGGAGAATTTGTATTAATGTGATGCTTTTCATTTGTTCTCCAGAAGGTCACCAGTAATATGTCAACTGGAGTTAAAATTCCCATACTGTGCAGTACAGGTTTATGGTCAGATCATTCTTGTGTATTAGCATATTAAGTATCAAAGACATTATTTTAGCTATATCATGTCAGAATTTAAGTAGGAGGTGGTTGGGTATTGGGAAGAGAGCCTGAGAGAATTGTCATCAAAATCTTTGCTGTAAGGCTTAATCTGGATTTTAGCCATGGAGATGAAGAAAATGGGGCACGTTAGAGCTATTAGTGAAAGAGGAGGCGGTTAATAACTGTGGTTGTTACTTGTAACGTGATCATTACAAGACCACTAATTTATTCCGTAAGGTAGACCTTTATAATAAGGTTCTTATTATATTAGATGTTACTGATATTTACCTTCTGGTGTTCGTTTGCAAGCATCAAGTTCAAACTTTGATTTCTGAGTGTTGACAGGGGCTTTTTACTGTGGAGCTTTTATAGTCCTTGTGTTTGGAAGACCGTGATTTATAAAGCAAATGAGTATCTAAAGTTACTGTTGAAGACTGAATAAATTTGTCTTTTCGCTTTGTGTGTTTGTAATCCCATGTTCATCCAATTCCTATACTCTGCCATTCCTATTCCTTGTCATAGTCCTCTGTTCCTCTGCTCTCGGCCTCAAGGGAAGTGCAGGGTATAAAGAGACTCTTGAGTGGTAAGGAACTGTGGCATTTTACATGTGTCAGGGCTGACAATTCTCCAGTAGTACATGCATTGAGTGGCAAATGGACATTGTGTTAAATGGTACAGAAGTGATGGGAGAAGACTGCCCACCTCTTTGCCTTCATTTGCTTTGCTGATTTCCCAAAAAAGTTGACTTGATTTCCCAAGTTTTCCATTGTTGTGCCAGTTTGTCTTTTGGGTGAGCACTGAATCCTGCATGCTGCAAGGCTTTTGAAGGTCGTTGGAAATGATTTTTTACTCTCTAAATTTAATAATTAATTCCCTAGAATATCTGTGCTATCAGATATTTCTTTCTAGTCTGGGCTGGTAGGACGTAGCAGGAGAAGCAGAAAGCTCCATGTGTGTTGTAAACTCTGCCTGGGGGCAGGTAGTCCCAAACCCTAACTCTGTTACAATTTTTTGATCCTTGAGAAGAAAGCTCCTGAACTTCTGTAACTGAAGATTGTTTCAAGGAACACATTTTAAAGGAACATTTCAAGGAACATTTTAAATATAAGTGAAGTATTTGAGGTCTGGGTTTCCATCCTGAGTTTGTGTCACTTGGCAAATCACAGTGTTTTGGGCAAAGCTTTGGACTGTGGGGGTGTGTGATGGAAATTGGCTACTCCTCTGGGGAAGTGACTGTTAGTGTGACTCGTAACAGAAAACTTCCTCTGGCTCTTCCAAAGCCAAATGAAGATTTTTATTGTGAGAAAAGTAGAAAAATGGGATCACGAACAGGATTGAACCCAAGAAGGACAGAGACCAGTCTGCATCTTGTGGTTGTGTGTTTGTTAGATGAACAGTTTTATTTCAATCTGAGTGTTGTTAGGAGTGATGATTTTTTGTGCATCTTCTTCCTTTTTGCACTATCATCATTAACATTCCAAACTACTTTCAATATGTGTTAATTGAGCTGCCAAAATAAAACCATTCTTGCTTTACAGAAGGAAGTTAGCATTTTTATGTTGAGATAAACACATGACTCATTCTTTTCTTATGCATTTCGATGAAATTTGGACTCTTTCTTTTCCTAACTGTATTTCTACACTATTTGACTAATAAATACAAGGTTAGTTTTTCAGGTATTGATGATGAGTAGTGCTGTCTTTCAGCTCACTTTCAAATACATGTTCTGTTTGCAAGTGTGCATTTGTGAAGTTGGAAGCAATAATTGAAGGAGGTATTGTGTTTTTCTTTAAGGAGCAAAACAAAAATACACTAAAAAATCAGAGTCTTGGTAGAGCACTTCAGTGATAGATGATAATGAGCAGTAGATGATTTGTGAGGTAGGACAAGGAAAGATAGTACTATTCAGAAGATCTTGTACCAAAAAAATGAGATTTTTATTTTCTCATTTTTACCTCTTAATATTAAAAATGTCCTTGTATTATTGACAGGAGAAAAACATGTACTCCAAAACACTCAGCCAGCAGGAAAATAGATCTGCTCTGCCTCAGGGTTTTAATGTTGCTTCATTTATTAAAGTATCTCTACCGTTTACTTGATATCTGTCCTACAATTTCAATAGAACAGTTTTCACTGGGAACACAGTTAAGGTCTATAACTGGGTAGAGAAATTGAGATAGCAATGTGTTGTTGCCTGTGGTCTGAGTCTGCAGAACACTGGAAACCCAGGTAGGGGAGCAGCTATTCCAGCCACCACCTGGCAGAGAGAAGGGATTGGTCACCCTCCAGTTCCCATCTGCTTTCTACTGTGACAGGCAAATCTTCATTCAGGTGATGAACTGGATCAGGAGGCTCTTCTATTGGAGTAACATTTCCTCATAATTTTCCATCCTCCATTAGTCATTTATTTTTTTAATCTTGTGTGTTTTTCAGGAGGACTGGCAACAGTTTGTCTCCCCTTGCAGCTGCTGGGGAGCACAGGGTGAGGAGCTGAGGGTCAGGGAGTCTTGTGTTCTTTACCCCCTAACAATATGTTTAGATTCAAATGTTTGTCAAACTGTGAGTTTAGTAGTTCTGTTACTCCACCTATTAATGAATGGGAGAGTAAATCTCTGAAATGTTTGTGTAAGGTATTTATAATAACCCTTGTCAATACTTTTTATTCTCCCCTAAATTTATCTTGCATGGGATTGCTCCTTTGAAGTTAATTTCTTCCTCGGATGGTTTTGCAGAGTCACAACTGCTTGGAATCTGTTCAGTAAAGACTTTGAACAGAAACATTTATGCATGAGTGGCCTGGGGTTGTGTAGGGGTTTTAACAGATCGTCCTTATGAGGTAGAGGCTGCAGCACAAAAAGTTGCTGAGAATTTTTTTTCTTCTTTTTGAATTGGATCTTAATGGGTTTACACTGCCTGAATTTGTCAGACATGCTGTGGAGTTATAAGGGTCATTAAAAAAACAGAAACAAGTGTTTAAATACTCTGACCGCTCTTCTGAACAGTTACTTTTGTGGCTAGAAATACTTAACAGAATAGTGGAGGCCAGGAGGGACTCTGGACAAGCTTTCTGTTCTGTCAGGGCTGAGGCCACACCTGGGTCCATGTTCAGTAGAATTTGGGACTCTCCCAGGAAGAAGGCTCATCACTTCACAGAGTGTATGTGGCTGTGCTTAGCCACCCTTGTGCCTTCTTTACATGCAGCCAGAATTTCCCTGAATGGGGTTCTCTGACCCTTTGACTGGCGCTGCTGTCAGAGCTCTCTCGTTGGGTCACCATCTCTTGTGCCAGAAGGCTCCAAGCCACATGTGGTAGTAATCCAGTTGAATTACATATCTGTATGTGTGTGAGTGCCTTCTGGATGGAAATACTTCACTGCCCCACAAAACTCCTGGCTGTGCTTTTGTTGCTCTACCTCTTTTCCACATGTAGAGGCATTTTATTATTCTTAGAAAGTACAGTCAAATTCAACTGACTAATACAAGAGTGAAGGAAACAGTAAATAATGGTGCTTTGTAAAATATAATCTTTCTAAAATAAGCTGAATTTTTAAATTCAATTTCTTGATTGATTTTTCTCTTCGACTTTTCTCATTGTTTGGATTGTTTGGGGTTAGAATCACCGTCTATTCATTGAGAGATCTTAAATATGAAGATGGGATCTGTTCATGCTGAACAGGTGGATTAAGTTCAAGCTATTCTGCCTGCTCTTCAACATCGCATAGGAGGTTTTGACAGCCTGAAAGCTAAATTGCCTGTTTGGAAGTGTTCTAAGTTTAGTACTAGAACTAAAATCTATGTTTGTTGTTTCAGGCGGTGGTGTATATAACTTTGTTGGAGGGTCCTGCCTTTCACCGCCTGGATCCTTTTAACAGTGTGTCAGAGGTGAGTGGTTCAAGTTCAGTGGTTATTATTGTAATTTAAGATAACAAGTGAACTGGATGTGTTGCTTGGTTTTGGCTTTTACGTAATAGCAGTGTAGTTGTGATTTTGAATTTTTTTTTAAACTGCTGGATGAATGATTAAATAGCATGTCTTTTTCTTGTCAGTGATCTAGGGCAAATCAGTTCTAGGTCTTATTTTTGGAAAAAAAAAACCAAATAAATATTATAGGCTCAGACTATTAAGAGCTAGATGTTCCACTTCCACTGTTTTATGGCTCCTGTCTCCTGCTATGCACTGCTTTGGATAGGGATGTTTTTCCCCTGAAGATGCTGCCTCAAAGCACAAGATGATGGTGTGGGAAGTAGGGAGGAGAAGCAGTCATCCATGGAACATGGTGGGGCAGGCTTTGTAGTATTCTTTGGTTGAGTTCTAAAACCTAATTAATAGCTTTGAAAATGTTAAGAATTGAAAGTATTGGGTGGAAAGAAGAGAATTACATTCTGTGTATAGAGAGCATCTTCTGGGCTGAAGACCTGAAATAGTCTAATGAAGCTGATGTTCCTGTAGAAGTCTTATTGTGGTAGAGTTTGGCTAACTTCTTTCTTTTAATTTGCCTACCCTGTTGTCAGTTTCTAGTAGCTGTAGTTGATCTCTGTGGCTTAGTAGGAATTTATTAACAAAAACCCTTAATAAATGACACCTCATTACAACTGTACCAAAAAATAAAAGCAAAATAGCAGAACACTGAATAAACATTTAGCCTTGTAATAACTGCATCATGTAATCTTGGCTTTATTCAGTACTTTAGCAGGGGTATTTGTTACTTCTCACTCTGTTTATATAAAATAAAAGTAATGTTACCCTGTTCAGGAGGAAGTTATGAAATCCAATTATTTACGTTTTGGAACCTTCAAATGGAAAGTAATATATAAGTTGTTGTGTGCCTTGATATTTACTGTGAGTTCTGTTAAATACTTGTTCAATTAAGTGTTATGAGATGTTGAAATAAGGTTTATTTATTCAATAAAAGTGAAGGTGAACTAGTTAGAATTAAAAATGCAATCCAGTCTTAACTACAATGTCTCCATATGATTTTGAAAATAATTTTCCTTTAAACTGAAAAGGAAATTCTGAAGTAATACTGTGATAGTTGACTTTTGCACTGTACTTTCAAGTTATCTGATATATGTCTTTAAATGTCCTGAAACAAATTTATAACCCTGGCCTTTCTAAGAGATCAGTGTAACCTTGAACACTTAGGTGTTTAAAGACTAACAGTGAATAACCTTTCATACTAGTTTTCTGGAGTAGAAATTGCAGTAAGTTTTCTTTAATACTTTTTCTTTGATGTATAGGTAGCAAAATCAAAATATTCCGGAAAGAGCGCTTAATGTGAAAAGAAAATAAATACACAATCCTAAAGCAAATGATTCATCAAGCTTTTGACTTAAGTCATTGTAAATTTTTTTTCTGCAATGATTTCTTCTCAAAATTAAGCTGGTATTTTATTGACTATGGGCTACATTATGTATTTATTTCCAATGTGTAATATAAAACACATTAGACTTTTATCTTTGGAATCGTTCTTGTCTTCTTTTATACTAGTTTTAAGTTAAATGTTCAGTGAAAATCATTTTAAAAATAGTCCACCGCTCACTTAAAGGAAAGAAGTGTCTGAAATCTTGGTTATGTACTTAGTCATCTTTATTTCTTGAGCTAGTTGCAGTGATATATGGCATATTGAGTAGTTTAGTTTTTTTTTTTTACTCTTTAATCCAATAAATGTGGAGGTTTACCAAACATGTCCAAAGTGGACTTTTCTACATCAGGTGAAGGTTTTATGTAATTTGCCAAGAGGCAGTAAATAGCTAACAGCTCACTGAAAGGAGGTGAGGAAGAACTACTTGGACATGTCAGCTGGTGCCAGGTGTAAGGAGTGGCTCTCTTTCTGCATCTTTTTTTTTCCCTTTTTTGATTGAAGAATGAGTACCCAGGATATTTGCTGTGTACGATTAAACCACACTCAATTTCAGTAACACCATTAAATCTAACCATATTAATATTTTATGCCTTTTTTCCATCCTTTGTGTGCTTCTTTCTGATGGACTGTATTCAGCTTGGTAAATATGTGAATCTGCAAAACCTGGAGCATTCTAATGCTGTTCCCAAAAGGAAATGAATGCGTAGGTGTAGGTTCAGGAAAGCCTACATTTGTAGTGCTTTGTTGAACCAGAATATAGTAAACCCTTTGCCCTTTGAAAAGGAAATGAAATGGGCAACAAAGCAAATTTTCAGAAATTACAGTTAAAATCCTTAAACTTCACTCAACTGTATCCTTATAGGATTTTCTTGTGGTTATCAAGGTCTGCCAGGTCTTTTATGTAGCTGGGCATGCTGGCTTTTTTTCAGTTATTTGCTTTCCTCTCCCTCTCCTCTAACATCATGTTTTACGCAGTGGTATTCTGTATTTTTGAACTTGTCCCTCATTCATTTGCAGTAATTAAATACAAGATCTCATATTGTATTTTTACAAGAAAATATTTTGAAAAATGGTTGCAATATTGATATGTGCATTGAGCATTTTGTATTTTAGGTTGAAATCTTTCAGGAAATGTTCTGTGATTTTTTTTCTTTGAGACTTGATACACTTGTATGGAATTATTGGTTCTTTAGGGTTACCTCTGTAGACAGGAGGGAGATTGTTTGGTGAGATCAGAAGCAAACCAGTACGAGCAAAGCTATCCATGTCTCTGTACTCAGCAGATTTGTCAAAGGCTACAGTACCAGAGCACAGAACAGAAATCCCTGTCTGTAGAGATTTTTAGAGCAACCGTGATAGAGATGAGCTCCTCACATTTTGAGACTGGGGACCTGCACACAGCTTCTGACAGACTGATCCTCCTCCTCTGTTCAAGAGCAAAAAGTCCTATAGACATTTCAGCTTGATGGAACTGTTTGTGATGCTGTATCAGAATATTTCTTGGTATTTTTTCTGTGATTCAGCATGGTTGTAGTTGTTGATTTTGGATATTTTTTAACCTAAGAAAAATTATACCTATTCTCAGTGTTTCACGTGAATTAGTTGTGGGCAACTTTGATTCTGACAGTTATGAAGAGAATGAAAGGTATGTGCTGAGTGGATGTCTGGATTCCTTTCATTAAAAAAAAAAATCTCTGTAATTATGCCAGTTATCTCAGGTGCCCAAAGTGATTGTGAGACTTTGAATGCAACTTCAGTATTACTTAAGTATATTTACAGACATTTAGTATAGTAAATTAATTTATAGAATACTGCCTGTTATGTCATGCTAGTGGCAGATACTTTCTAACCTATAATTGAGTACAGTGGGGAAGAATACTTTCAGCCCACTCTTGCATTTCCATTACCACGGGTACACACCCAGAATAAATTGATCTTCCCTGAATTACATTATTTTAGTATTTCTTTTTTTAGATTTTTCTTTACTGCATTTTTTCTGTTCTTTGTAGTAATTGTAGTTCTTTGCTTGAACTGTAGGCATGTTTTAATTTACTAATAATATGAAAGTTAAGAATCAGCTGTCTTCTTTGTCCAATTTTCATAGTTTCAGGTGCAACTAATGTTTCTAGGTATCAGCAGTACCTGTTAGAGCCCACAAATATCCTTTGCAGTGTGCCTTAACTGCAGGCCATATGGATTCCTCTTCAGAGAAAACTGTATAGCTTTCATCAATGCAGGAAAATTAATTTCAGTAAAAATATTACAATGACCACATTTGTTCTTGTAATGGAAGTTGTTTTGGCACGTGATAACCAGTGTGGACTTCGTTGGTCATGTCATACAGCATGTCAGTTTTTCTGAGCCAAATGGTTTGGTATGTTATCTAGATGTTGAAATTGGTGAATTTCACAGAAGAGAAGAATATTTAAAAGTTAGCGTGATATATTTCTTGTGGAATTCGAATTCTAATAACTTGGTTAATTAATCTTGGATTACAATTACTGTTTGCACTGTAGCAACAAAGCTCCAATTGTACTAAGCAGAGAGGACTGAGAAAATGAGCTTGTCCTGTCATTTATTTTTTAAGCCAGTAGCAACATGAAGCATAGAGTACTTTGCATACAGATGCACACCTTTTACAGTGTATTTTTCTTTCCCTGATTTTAAGTTTGAGAGCTTTATTTTAAGACATCACAGTTTCCTTGCTATCTTGTGGATTTAAACCCTGCTTTCCTTTGTACTGTCTCTTCACACCCTTTTGTTTCAGGGATCACCTGCTGCTCTCATCCCTCCTTATTTTGAGGGCTGTTGTTTGTGCCAGCTGCTCTTAGTTGTTCCCCCAATACAGCCTTGGTGTAGCCTGTTGTCTGCCTGCTGCATCCTCTCTTTGATGCCCCCACCTTTCTTTTAAATGGTCTGTGTCCTGATTTTTGATTCAGCAGCTCTATGCATAATCCTTCCAGGTACTGGTGTTGCCACTCAGATTGGTTTTTTTCCTCACTGGTTTGGGTCCTTGAATTTTTGTAGCACACCTTTTCCTTGTGACTGCTTGCTTGTTCCACCTCTTCGTACTTAAATTTAAAATTTACCAGTAGCCTGATTTTTTTATGTACAATACCATCATCTTAAGACATGTTCCCATATGTGAGCTAGAAATCTGCCTCATGCAAGCTACAGCAGGTGATGTCAGAGATTATTTACCTGAAGCAGCAGGTAGTTGGAGGATCCAGATTTTCCCAAGAGGCTTATTTTGAATTCTCTATCTAGCACCAAAAGCCATAGCTCTTAGCACATTCCCTGATAAGCTCAGTTGTCTCATACCATTAGTTCTCAGGTTATCACATACCAGTCCCAAAAATGCTGTTGAATGAGGGTTAGACTTTTCTTTATATTTGATCTCTGAATTTGTTTTTCAAGATTAAACAGTCAGAGTATTAATTTTTCTTGCTTAGTTCTCCCTGAAGATTACTGAATGGTATTTTCTGCCAGCCCTGGATTTGAATGGGATCTGGAAAGCTCTGCTCCATTATTGCTAGAGAGGGCTAGTTTGTGATGGTGAAGAGCTGGATGCATGGTAATGTGAAACACTTATCTCAAAATGAAAGGGTGTTGGCATCCCTGAGTTTATTTCCATGTTTGGACTATAACTGCAGAACTTGTGCGTCTGTGTATGTTCATAAATTGGTTTTGAAGCCACCTCATAAGCAAGGCTTTGACAATTGTGCTCCATAGAATTTGAATTTACTGTCAAAGGGATGATGCAAGCTAGCGTTCTCAGCTGCTGACTTGCACTTCAGGCACTCTTTGGATGCATGGCTGCTGTAACATACTTTCTGACTGCAGTAAATTACTGAAACTTCATTATGTGGCCAAAATGGGCGTGTCCCATTTGTGTGCTGAGATTATGTCCATTGTGTGAAGAGCAGCTGCTGCCTTGTATTCTCCAGGAAAAAAGTGGTGGCAGAGATCAGAAGCCTCCTGATTGTTGTGGCCTGCTTCCTGCCTGTGGTTTAGGAGGAGAGAAGAAAACTGACAGCACAAAGTAGGTCACTGGTCAGCTAAAGATTCTGGCCTGTAGGTGGTGGCTGGGCATTTTGGCATTTCCACATCCCAAGTCAGTACCTCAACTAATGCTGCAAAATTCTTGAAAATAAGAGAAACAAAACTGAAGGCAATATTTGATAAAATGACAGTGCTGCTAAGTTTTACAGACCATAGCTTGGTTTCAGGGTGTAGTTTTTTGAACCTAAATGTATTTATTACACAGTAAAGGAGCAGGAATAAAGCCTTAAATAACAAATCAGACCAAAACCTGTTTCTCAGAACAGATAATGTGCAAGAAGTTAAAGAACAAATAAAATAAAAAAGCTTGGTACTGGTCACTTGAAACAGTCAGGGATTCTGTGGTAGAGGAAAGGAAAAGGGCTGTCTCTTCTCTAAGTTCTCCCTGGGGTCCAGAGGAGGAGGGAATGAGTATATCTTCCTACTTGTCCCTATTTTCTTTTTTCTCTATTTTCTTTATACTCTATTTTATTCTCTTACCTTGAGGTGATTTGTGAATTTTTACATACTGGCTCCTATTTCTCTTTAGTCATGGGATTGTAACTTGCTTCTCCTTTAATACACTGCTCTACAGCTCCTAGTATTTCTGTATTGTTTTTCCTTAGAAAACCTTTCATTGGGGATTGATCCAGATTTGGTAACACTGTTGTCTTGAGTTAGATAATGAAGAAATTGTCTACTTCTGTTGTAACATTCCTTTTAACAGGGTTGTGCTGTGTCGCTCTTGGATATTGACTACAAGTAATGCTTAGCACTTAACAGTGTCTTGTAGTACCTTAGTATTTTGTATGGTTTCCAGCTGAACTGGTGTTTGAGAGCAATGGCATAATCATTTTTTATTGAAAATCACTGGCAGTATAAATGTTAAAATTTGTATTAATCTAGAAGGAACAAGAACTCTGTGGTTAAAGTTCCACATTTCAGAGCTGTGTTTTTGAACTTGTTTTTTTCCTTTATTTAATCTTTGTTCTTGTACTGATGTTAATCTTCACAATCTCTATCCATGCTTGGAAATTATTTGGCTGCTTTTATTTCCCTTTCGTTTTTGTTGATGCATTTTATTGTTATCTGTCGGGAGTAAGGAAAAAAATGTCTGTAGGCATGTGAGGGTAGAATGTCTCATCAGTGCAAGAGTACATAACTTTTCTGGATGAAAGGGAATGTGATGTAGCAGCCAAAACCTAATGTTTAATTTTGAACCAAGTTATTGCAGGGAGGTTTTATTCAGGAAAAGCAAGCTTTGGAGAAATTTGACAGAAGAATAAAAATAATAGGAGGGGATTTAAAGGTGTTTGGAAGTACTCCATTTTGTTCAAGCACTGTTGATGAGAGTAGGAATAAAGGAGGATGAGAGTCCAGCATCACGAGGTAGTGTTGGATGTATGTGTTGCTCTTAGAAATGTAGACTTTACTAATTTCTTATTTTTGGTTTTGAGTAACTGTTTCTATGGAAAAAGTGAACATTTCCTACAGTGAAAATTTACTTTTTAGAAGCTTATCCTTTTGAGCAGCAGCTCTGGTGCAGTAGAAAATTTTGTTGGGATAATAGCAGTGGAACAACTTTTGTCTGTTTAAGCCGCCTTAGAGCAGCTGGCACCTGAACTGCAACATAAGAGCTCAGAATAGGGAGCGTCTTCCTAACGTACTTACAGAAGCATGTGTTCTCTGGAGCACTCCTGGGGTTTTAGAAGAAGGGTTTTAGAAAATCCCCTTTCATCCCCTTCCCTCTTCTGTGAAAGGTGTTTCTCTCTTGGCTTTGTGTCCCTCTCCATCAAATGAGGAATTAGCAATAGCTAGCTGCTGTGATTGTGTAGCAGAGCAGTCACAAGTACAATATTTTGGAAGAGGTCCTCATTTAAACTGGAGGATGATATGTAAGAAATAATTTGATCGAAATTAATGAACTCTACCAACAATCCAGACCAAAAGTCTTGGTTTTAAATTAAAAGCATTCTTTAAAAATTATAGGACAGGTCATTTTGAAACCTGATTTGTTTGGGAAAGTTTGAGGGATTGTGTTCTGTGAGCAGTAGGAGAGGATTCCTGTATTGACTCCATTTCTGTTAGGTGGAAAAAAAATAATTTTAAGGGTAGACTGGGATTGCCATTTCCTGCTTAGGCTTATACTTTCTTGGTTTGCACAGCAGTCAGTGTGACTGGCAGGAGACTTGTGAAGCTGCAGCATTCACTCACATCTCATGAAAGATCCAAGAGTGTTTATTTAAATTGTGCTTTTGCTGGGTACATGTCCTATCAGGAAATTAAAAGCATAGCTTTCTGAGTAACTATCTCATGTTCCAGTCTTTTTCAGGAAGATGTACAGATTTATACAGGAATAAATTTAATACCATTAGCTGTCTCTTAGTGAAATCTAACACTGCATATTTCAAGCTACCTCTTGGGTCACATGCATAAGCACAAAATCAAGAATGCTATCTTATGTCCAGTGATTTTTTATTTTATTTTTTTTACCTGTTCTATTCAAAGTCCCTGCTTTGAGAAAGCAGCTTTTTGCCTCAAAAACTCTCACAGATATGATAAATCATTAACCCCAGTTCAGCTTTGGAACTTTGCCTTGAGATTTAAATTGAGAAGTATCTTTTTTTGTTCCCCCACTGCTACATGCACCCTTTCATATTGGATAAAAATTTTGGTCCAGGTGACTTGGTAAGAAAATTCATAAGTCTAAGAATTTATTCTGCATTCAAAACAACAGTAAACTGGAAAGTTTACAGGAATAGAGTCTGACAGGACCTTTAAATTACGAAGTACTCTGAACTACAAAGTTTTAAAATATTGCAACAATTAAAATTGTTTTATCATTTTCCTACTGGTTGTGTGGTAGATTGTTGGGGCGATTTTTGGAAAAGCAAATGGTAAATTGCTTAAGGCTATAGAGTGACTGTTGTCTAGGAATGGACAATATATATATTTATATATTTTTCCCTTAAAAACTTTGGAAATAAATGGGTTTTTGAACTGAACAAATATCTCTTCCTCTTTCTAGTTAAAAAGTGAATATATGATTTTTCCATTGAGGAACAGAAGGTCAGCGGTTCAGTTTTATTTTTAGCATTTTATATACAGTTTAAAGTGAAATCCCTTGAAAAGTAGGTAGCGGTGTTTCAAGGGATTAGCAGTAAAACATAGCAATCCACAGTGATTCTGAGCTTTGTCCTTCTGTGTGAGATCAAGGTTAAACTTCTTATGTCTGAGGACTGTTCTTTGTTTATACAGTACATAAATGTACTAATACTTCCAGTGAAGTATAACTCCTGCAGACCATCGAATGTTTGAGCTATGGGAAAAGAGGCAGGAGTGGAAGCAAATATTTCAAACACTTTATTATTTGGAATCTTAAAAGAAATTCAAGGATGTCTCCTTTATGAAATCTGGTGGTGGTCACCATATCCTGAGTGGCTGGCTGGTTTAATTTCGAGAAGGAAGGTTTATTGATAGTAAGGATGAAAGTCCGTGAACAGGGGTAAACTTAATTTGTTCTTTCACAGAGCATATATCACTAGTCTCTCATATAGCTAAGTTTACCTAAATGTCCTCCCAGTACTGCATCTGGGGTTTATTTCTGACCTTGTGTGCTTGGCTTCCTCCTACTCTGTTTTTGTAAAGAGCGGTGGAGAGGTTATTAGCTGTGAAATGATTTGTAATTTTGTCTTAATGTAGACACCTAAGGTATGTTTTATTCTTCCTGGATTTTCCCTTCTCTTTTATCTTGTTTGTTTTTGGTTTAATGTGTTTCTGAATAGAGATGTAAACTTAAATGCTGTCTGAGGGGAGGAATGGAGAGAGAGCCATCCAGAGAAACAGCAACAAACATTAAGCTTATCTGAGTCTCTGACTTTGTAGAAACACCAAAACACCCATAAACCAATGCAGAGATGTGGTCATTAATCATTGCTGCTGTTTTAGAGGAGAGATGAGGTCCCTCTTCCAAATGTTCTCTTTTGGGCTGCAGAGTTTATTAACTGCATCGTTTTTCTGAAACTGCTTTTAAGAGAATTCAGGAAGAGGTGAGCCAGTGCTCTTTTCTGGCCCTCTTGCTATAGCTAAACGTGAGGCAGTTTGAGATTCTGTTGTGTTTACTCTGCAGCCAAGAAAAATGGGCCAAGGATGCTGCCACCTTCCTGTTTTTCTTGTGTTGTTTAAGTCAGAAAGTCTGAAGGTGTTCTCTCTACACCATCTGGGTTTTCCCACTGCTGCCTAGAATGTACCATTGCTCTTGATTGCCTTCAAAATAAAGCAAGAAGACTTTTTGCGCTTATACTGGAAAAGTCACCACAGGTTGGGTCACTGGCAGTCTCTGCATCTGCATTAGGCTGCTGATGGAGGCAGAAAAAACCCTGCAGCTGCTGCCTGTACTTGCCTGAGCCCTGCCTGCTACTGGGGATTGCAACAGCAGGTGCAGGAAAGGCAGGTTGAGGGCAGATGGCACAAGCACGGGGGAGGGTCAAGGCTGGAGGAAAGGCTTGCTAGGAAGAGGGATATTAGCCAGCTGTCTGTCATTGGAGTTGCTTTATATTCAGACATTATTATTTTTTTCTCATCTTTCAACAAATTAAAATCAACAATGATGATAGTTCACATTCCTTGTGTTTTCTGGTAAGTATATGATAAAAGGGCATGAAAAGATGTATAGTCTTCAAGATACAGGGAAATACTATTTTCCGAAAATACTGTCTCAGATGAAACAGTGAAAATTTTCTAACTACAAAAATCATCTCTCCTACTGTTGTTTTTTGGAATTTTTTTGCTTGATCTCTAGAAGGTTGCCAATAGTGTCTGTTAATCTTTGTCCCATTTTCTGAATGACATACATGTTTCTTAAAAACAAGACATGCCCGAAACAAACTGAAATGTTTGTTTGGTTTTCTTAATCCCTTAAGGTTGTTATCCCATATTTAGGGAAAGATCTGAGTTAGGTTTTTCTTACAAGCCCTTTGCCTTGTCTGTTAGTGATATACTAAGCTTAGTTAAAGATGTGCTGAAGTGTTTTCTCTGTAATTTCTGTTACTATCGCTCTCTATCTTCCAAGCATAGGTAGGTTATAAGGCTTGTAGCTAGTACTGTGTAACTGTAACATGAGCTGCTATAATACCAGCTTGTTCCTGTAAAATACCAGCTTTTTGTCCTTTGAAATAGAACTTTAAATTTAAATCATCTGTCAAAAGCTGAAAACGAACACTGCCTACTTTATAACAGGCATACTGTTCCAAAAAAAGGCTATAGAAATAGCCTTTTCAAGTAAAACATCAAAAGAATTTGAAAATCTCAGCTTCCTGAAACAGCAGAGCGCTTATCATGTAAATAGAAAAGATTGTACTTAGTATTATGTGTTTTAAAGTGTGTCACATTGATTAAGCTTTTGTAGCTTGAAGGGCACCAGATGAGAAAATTTTGTGGTATAGCAGTATTGCTAATGAAAATCTTAAAAAATATTGAATTGAGAGGGTTAGCTTATGTGAAAGTCACAACATGAAACAAGCATCAATAGCACATAAAATCAGAGTGGTATTGCATGATTAGTAGGCCAAAACTCAGATTTGTGTTCTTCTGATGTTGCAGCAGCCTACCTTATAACAGCCTGGATGGCTTTCTCTTTGTGCCACCAGACAGTTAGCAGCCTAAAGTACCAGCTACTTTTCATAGAATCATAGAATATTTAGGGCTGGAAAGGACCTCTAAAGGCCATCTAGTCCAACCCCTCCTGCAGTGAGGAGGGACATCTTCAAGTATATCAGTCAGATCGCTCAGAGCCCTGTCTAATCTGACCTTGAATATTTCTAGATATGGAGCATCTTCCACATCTCTGTTCCAGTATTTCACCACTCTCATTGAAAAAAGAAATTCTTCCTTAAATCTAGTCTAAATCTACAGTATTTTAGTTTAAAACCATTACCCCTTGTTCCTATCCCAATAGGGGCTGCTAAAAAGTCTGTCCCCATTTTTCTTACAGACCCCCTTTATGTACTTGGAAGATTTTATAAGGTAGTCTCTTCTCTAGGTTGAGCAACCCCAACTCTCTGAGCCTGTCTTCATAGAAGGGATTCTCTAACCCACTGACCATCTTGGTGGCCCTCCTTTGTACCTATTACAACAGGTCCATGTCTTTCTGTGCTGAGGGCCCCAGATCTGGATGCAGTACTCTGGGTGGGGTCTCACCAGAGCAGAGTAGAGGGGCAGAAGCACCTTTGACCTTCTGGCCACGCTGCTTTTGAAGTAGCCCAGTTCGCTTTCTGGGCTGCAAGTGGACCTTGCTGGGTCATGTCCAGGCTTTCATCTACCAGTGTTCCACAGTCCTTCTCTGTAGGGTTTTTCTCCCATCCTTCAGTTTTGTCTTATGTAGTTTGACATTATATGTAGACTTGCTGTGTATGTGTTCAATTCCCCCATCTGTGCCACTGATGGAGACATCGCACAGTGCTGGTCCCAGTATGGACTGCACTTGCCACTGATCTCCATCCAGATGCTGAGCCATTGATCAATGCCCAAATACCCTCTGGATGTGACCCTCCAGCCAATTTTTCATCCACCGAGTAATCTATGCATCAAACCCATATCTCTCCAATGTAGAGAGAAGGATGCTGTGGGGGACTGTGTGAAAGGCCTTAGTGGGCTCCAGACAGACAAGATCTGTAGCCTTTCCCTTGTTCACAATTGTATTCACTTCATCGTAGAAGGCCACTAAATTGGTTAGGTAGGGCTTTCATTTGATGAAGCCATTTTCTCACATAGCCATTAGCAATTTTATTCCTATTTGATTTTTCCAAAGTCTTATGTTGTGTTTCTTTTTACAACTTTTAACACTGTATGCCTCAAATTATGAAGCTCTATTAATCTGAATAATGGGCAGCTGTGACTGTGAGGTGACTTCAGCTTTCAAGAAAGGAAGAAAAAAATGTGAGCTGGAAAATTGCCCTCACTGCATTCATTGTGCGTGGCAGCCTCTTTTTTTGAGGGCATCCCCACCGGTCCTTTACAACAGACACTTGGTGCTACACCTTGCTGGTGAAGTGGAGCTTGGAGAGCTGGAAAAACCTGCAGCCATCAGATACTGAAGTCACTAAGAATCTTGACTGCAAGCAAAACATAAGTGGGTTTTGCTGAGGAGATTGAGCCTTTTTGTTTAAAGCTATTCCTTGTCCTTAAATGTTGAGTTTACATTTTAAGAGATCAATTGAAGCAATCTCTGCTTGCTTATTTCACATGAGCAGACTCATTTGTGTGATGGACATAATGAAAACTGTGGATCAAAAATTTTTTTGCAAGCATCTTTTTATACATTCTTAGATAAACACACAAATATTTTGTTTTTGATGAATGATAAAATGGTGTACTGACTCCTGAGCAGGAAGGATGTATTTCTGGGTGTTTCTAACATGTATTCTCCTTTATTTCTTTGTCTTTTAAAAAGACTTCTGAGCCACTTACATGACAAAAAAATGTATGTAAGCTCTGTGCTTTATTGGACCTATGCAGAAATTCTTTACCACTAAACTAGTCTTGTGGTTTCCTGTTTGCAGTTGTTCTGCAGTGTGAAATACAAGGTTGCCGGTACATAGCTGCAGCTGTATTAGAGATTTAGATATCAGATATGTTGTGGGGCTGGGAGAGGCCAACCTTGCCTAGCAGCTGTCAAAGGCATTTGGCTGCAGAAACCAAGCCAAACTCTCACACCACTGTGCCCGTGAACAATGGCAGGCCACACCAAGGGGTCTTAGGTGTGTAGGTAACAAGGTCAAGAGTTAGTGTAGCTCAAATTACTGGTTAGTTGAGTGATCCTTCACTTTTTTTGGAGATATACTGCCCAGTTATGTTAGCGAGAAGTGTCATCTGAAAGCCCTGTCTCTTTGGAGCCTGTAGAAGGGGTCTGGGGCAGGGCTGTCCTGCCTGGGTTCATGGGCCATAGCACCTCTGGTGTGATTATTAAGTGTTGCACTGGCCTGGATTGCCCTCACCCTTCCATCTATAATTATGCCTTTCTGGTTGTTTTTTAAGGTTTTTTTCCCCCTAAATGACTCAAAAGGAAACCAAGCGCTTTTTGCGCTTTAGAGCAAATGTCCTGGTGCTGCCAGCGGAGATGAGCCTGCCTTAGAGTCACTCCTGCACTCTGGCAGGGGCTGTCCCTCAGCTGATTTTTAAATCTGTCCAGCTTTGGGTGGATGGGTAGACCTAGACCAGGATCTCAAAAGAAGTGGAAAAAAAGATTTAGTGAATAGCTAAAACTGTACGAGCTTTGTGAATCTTTCTGATATTTTGAACATTAAGAGTGTTTTAATTTTTCTTATTACTTTTATATGCTAGTTAATTAAAAGAGGGAAATGGTTGTCTCTGTAAAATAATCCCATATGTAAAAATTACATATATTAAAGTATTAAACTTTTTTCCTGCATCATGTGCAGTCAGTATTCTATCTGATTCTGTACTTACTCTTCTGCTAAGATTTAAATTATTCTGATGCAGTTTAAATACCTTTTTTATAGTTCTTGATGAGCTGAATTTTACTTCTTTTGATACTTTCAGTTTTCATTTCTGGACTTAAGCTTATTACTATCGGTTTTTCCTTTTCACGGAAAGGATCAGGGAGAGGGGACACAGAAAATCTCTAGAGCTTTTTACCTCACTTTTTTAACAGATTATTTTTTTCACCAGTTCTTATTTTGTAAATGCTAAATTGTGAGAGTAGGTTGCAAATTGTAATAAAATATTCCTCCTTTACAGTGGTTTAGTTTATTTACATCTTTGTTCACATTCATTTTTTACAGCCTTCCGCTCATCTTTGCTTTCAGCTTTGGAAAACTGACCCCCTAAAATACAGACAGCAGCATCTATTGATTATGACGTTGTCTTCAGAGTAAATTAGATAATAATTACTTGTACTTACTCAGCTATCACTTTTAGTTCTCTAATCAGTGCATCCTAATGAGACCTAATAGTGAAATAGCCCAAATTAATTGTCAGGCTTGTGCTAAAACAGTCAACTATTTTAGGTTGCCTGGCTGTGGGGGGCCTTTTTTTTGCTCGGGTGTTGGTTTGACACTTCAGAACCACATAGCTGGGTGATGAATGCTTGTTCACTACAGCTGTTTAGTTAACTTTCTTTAAAAGAGAGACATAGTAGTCTTGCAGTACTTTTTGATGCAGTGACCTCTTTCCAAAGAAATGTGTCTCTTGAGGTGGATTGACACACATTAAGTATTAAAGTGTTAAACTGCATAAGCAGTTAGACAAAGTGGCCTTTATGTGATCCATCTCAATTTGTCCAAACACCAGCAAATGGCCCAAGTAACAAAGCATGGAAAGGGTTTTACTGATTATAACAAAGATTATAATTTTAACAATGGGTTATAAGTTGTGTCAGTTTGTTTACTCTTTTTAAACCTCTGCATTTTGAGGTTTCCTTGTAACAATCATTAGAAATACATCTTCCTTGGTTTAAGTTAACTTTGGCCTTTGAATGAGGGAGATAATATTTTCTTGTTTCTTCAGACATGTTTCACTGGAAATAGCTAAAAGTATATCCAAAAGGTGTATTCTTTTTCACAATTGCTTATTTGAATTCACATTACTGGTTCTTTTTAATGCTTTCTGACTTCTGTCTTTGTGTTACTGTTTACTGGTCCTCGAGAACTGAAGAAAATGATTTTGAATGTAAAGACATGTTTTTTTATATCTTTCTATATGTCAAAACCATTCATCTAGGCTGATGCAAGGAAACTAACCACAAACCCACATATGCAACAAAGAAAAAACTGTAGGTGAAAACAAAATTTCAAATTTCCTGCAATTGTAGGCAGACTAACCAGAGATTGCATCATCATAAACAAGAAAGCTTCAGATTTAGAGTGTACTTCAGATGAAGTGATCGAAGTTATTAGTTCAAGAATACAGTAAGCACATCCAGATACTGTGACATAAGACTGTATGAGCACAGACCTTTTTTAAAATTTATTTTCTGCGACTATATTAGAGGACTGAATATTGCCTATTTGCTGTAGCTGATCAAAGATTAACCAGGTGGGCACCAGATAGCCGGCCTGTTAGAAACAAAGGCTGCATGGTTCAAAATGCATTTTGATTTTTTGGAGTTCGGGGACAGGAGGAGAGGTTGTTCAGCCTTCAAATCTTAGAGAAAATCATGACACATCATTAGTCAGTTTTCCATTCTTCCCATGTAATTGACTAAATATTGTATAGTAATTTTATTTTACTTAATATGGTATAGCAATTAGGTGTTTTATGTACACCAGTGTCATGTAAAAGCCTCTGCATCAATTCTGTCCCTTTCTTTCAGTGTGTCTTAGGAAGACATCCAGTTCCAGAACAGTCTATTATATCAGTTGGCACTGCCTATTATTAGAATTTTTGCTTGTTCCCTTGGAGAGGGATTAAATTTCAGGCATTACTGTCAGTCATTTTTCAGTCATATTCCTTTTTGCAAAACAAATTGTGAACAAGGAGAGCAACTGCTTCCTTTCTCACTGCATCATTACCTTCTTTTTGCGTTGTCCTAACTAACCCTGACATTGCTGTGAGGGTTCCTCTTGAGGGCAAGAAAAGATGCAGCTTTTCTACCAAGTGCACCAGGGCATTAAACTAGTCATAGTGTTAGCTTGTGTCAGTCTATAGGAGAAGATTCCAGTTCAGGTGGTATGTGGGTGAGGGTCCTTTCTTATTTGTCGTTGTGGGAGAAATATATTAATCCTATATGGGGGGGAGGGGAGGAAGAGAGTGAGGATTGAAATGCCAGCCTGGTAAAAGGAGAATGGGATCTGCATAGCAGTTCTTTGTATTTTGGTATTGGAACAACACCAAATGAATAAATCTTTCACATGAAGAATTACTAGTAGATTTACAAGCTTGTTGGAGCAAATTCTCTCAAGTTCCTCTATGTTTAAGTTTCCATCATCTCAAATACTACTTGCATGGTTCAGTTTTAAGCATGGCTTTAAAATGGTGTAGGTGTTTCTTTAATTTTTTCCCTGTCATTGCTAAGTTGATAGTTTACTGAACATAACCTTTTCCTTTCTGGACTTTCTTCTCATAAAGTCACTCAGAACTATGTCTACTCTTATAGGACCAGATATTCCACCAACATCTGCATTTATTCTGCCATATGGTTAGTTTAATGTTCCTCACCTGCCTGAGCAGACTTTCAGTACAACCTTAACAGTCTTGGCTTTGGATGAGTTTTTGTTTATTGCCTTCTTGACTGGGCAATTTTTCAGTTTTTGCCCTCTCTCCCAAGGACAATTTTGTATAGAAAAAATTTCATGTGCACTTCTGCAGTAGGGCAGCTTCCATTGAAGGTAAGACTCCTTTCCTAACAAAACCTAAGCTGAAGAGAAGTAACAAAGTGGCTGAAAAAATCAATGAGGTGTATCTGAATTGTATTAGTTTGCATTTCAGCAAAAATACAGTGTTGGTGAAATGAATTAGTTTTTTAAGACTGATAGCAGTGAAGGAGTTGCTGGGTTAAAAGGAGTTGGAGTTGTGTATTGGTATTGTAAGAATTACCTTTTGAAGGTCTGGGTTGTGAAGTTCTGTTTGCTCTCATTTAATGTGGTGTCTTCATTTTGGATTGTTTTGGGGTTTTAAAGTTGAAGTTGGATTGCCATAGAAGTAAAGCAAATGTCTTCTTGATAGGGTAAGGTAAAAGCCAGGGTCATGTGAAACAATACTGTATAGAGGAAAGACTGTTGCATTTCATGGATTGTATGGAGGAAAGGCTGTTACAGTTCCTTGCAGCAGTATTTCAGAGCTTTTCACTGGTGCTTTTTCAAGTGTGGAATGTTGTTCTGTCAGGGAGGAGAAGACAACTCAGTATTTCAGCACTAGGACTTCTTAGCTTTTTGAGAAGAAACTTTCCAGAAAGTTGTACACTTTTAGCAGTAATGGATTTTCATTTTCTTCATGTGAAGGAATCTTATGTTGCCATCAAAATCTTTTGGAGCTGTAGTGTGGTGTCCTTTTCTTTTTGCAGTATGTAAGCAGTACACTAAAGAAATTTTATGCTATCAGTCTGTGTCAAGTTTTTCTGGTACTCTCAGATGCTTTGGGAGGTTGTTACTGTGTTTTCTTTTCATTTTCCCCCAAATCTTGTTATGTTGTCTGCTTATAATCTTTTATTTGACACATGGCTGTGTTGCAGAAGCGTTTCAAAACTATTACTTCTACAGCCCCCCTTCTAGGAATCAAATCTGTCCTTATTTACATACTAGGAAATCTTAGCTCTGCAGATGTCACGGGAAGAGCCATATTGTCCTTGATGGAGACAGTCTAATGATGTAATCCAAAGAAAATAATTTTAAGAACTTCCATGTATTTACCCACATTAAAAACAAACAAAATAAAACAAAACAAGGAAATAACCCCAAAACACAAAACAAAATTTACTCCCCCAAAAGGAAAAAACTTAAAAGTAAATTAATAACCCAACACAACTAAATTGTACATGCATGTATACAGCTTTAAATGGACAAATGTTTAGCTGCAATTACATTGTGCATTTCAACTCTAAATCCTGTGTCCATTTGGGAGGGAAAGCTTGTGCCTCTAAACATTTAGTAAAACCTGAACTGAAAGGGGTTGCGTGACAATGGTGCTCAGGAAACTTGACTTCTCTATACCAGAATACTTCTGCCAAAATTTCATCATGCGAGGGTCTGCTTTTGAAATCACATGGTTCTCAGGCATAGTGAGATGTCTATACTATGGGAATTTAAGAAATTGAGTAGGTTTGAGCACCCTGTCCTGGTTGATGTTGTCAGCCCGAGTAAATAGTTTCTTCCTCTGCTTCTGTCCTTGCCTAGAACCTTGGGGAAAGGCTTGATGACTCTTACAGTAGGGGTCAATTCAAATGCTTTTTTTTTCTTAAGAGGTATAGGAAGAGTTTAATAGTTTTCCGCCAGTCACTACTCAAATATTGTTCCTAATGTTTTTTTATTATTATTAATATGCTATAATAGTGATCATTTCAACTTGCTTGTGTTGTGAAAATAATCTTTTTTAGAAGGGGAGCATATATAGGGGCAACACCAACCAACTGCACTGATGATGTCCCCAGGAATAGTAAGAACTGAACATTTTACAATTGCTGAGATAAAATAAACCAACCTAAATTGGATAGATAGATTATATTGACAACAGCAGCCTCCAGAACATGTTTGATTGCAGTCCCCTGTGGCTACATCAGCTTATCGACCTGTAGGCTCTCTGTCCATTTCATGTCAGTCAGAAAGCAGGGCAGTTTACTGGAGACTGAGGTCCAGAGTTCAGGCTCTTCTCCATCATTGTCAGATGGGATTATTATTTTAGGGGGAAAAAGTGGTTGAAGGGTTACTGACTTATTTCTTGTAAAACTGTTAGTTCCACTGCATAAGTCACAGCCTGTTTGAGCTGTAAGGATTGTGCTTCTCAATTGTTCAAAGCATCTTAGCTCCTTTTTAAATTCATCTTGGGGACCTCAGCCATTAAAATACATGTTTGAATAATGTTTTAATTGCTGTATGTTCTTTCTGGTTTTTGACTGTTCAACTCAGATTCAGATTTTCAAAAATCATGTTCTGCCTTGGCCGTCAGGGGTGATTTTGCTGGTGCTTGCCAGAGCTTTGCTGTCAAATGGTTTAGCAACCGTAGCCTGTGCCTATATGATGTTCTCCTGGAAACAAAACTTATTGTAAGAGGAGGCTATTAATTTATAATAGGGTCCACTATTATGTTTTCTGATTATAGATTAAATAAGGAAAGCACTTACTTTGTCTAGCATGGATGAGCTGGGTTGTCTGGCATGTAGTTTTCACAGTTTGCACTGTAGCTAAAAGGGGAAGTTTGTGTGTGTATTCACAGACTGCAGAAGGAACCCGTTGGGAATTTAGGTGATATAACTTACATGTTGAACAGAATTTATGAATGAAGTTTGGTTTTTAATTACCTTTCTGTCACAAAAGATACTAGGTATTAGAGAAGACAGGGTTGAAGACTTCCAAGACTTAGGCAACAAAGTCAAATATTACAGAAATTGTTGGACATCAATAGTTTGAAGTACTTTTGCATCTTTTTCCACTGGTCTGTAGCTTAAATGAATTATACACCTTTTATTTTAAAAAAAAACCCACAATCTGCTCCATTGATTTTCAAATATGCTCTCACCTCCTACTCTCTCTGTCCTCCTCCACTTCCCTCTCCCCCAACCCCCACGGCAGCAATTAGAACATTTTAGGTGACTTCTCAGAATTTAGAAGGTAAAATCAGTATGTCTTGGTTGGCATTATAACATATTTGAATGTCATTGGTACTAGCATTGGGCTTTTCCTTGCACACTATTGTGCTGCCTCTCATTGTTCCTGGTAATTGCTGGGATGCATAGGAAAACGTGGAGGCATGCAGCTGTCTTTGTGCAGCTAACAAATAGCTTTGAAAAAGATCATTGTTCTTACAGGTAAGTGAGAGAAAGACAGCTCATTCAGTCTTAATGGAACTCTGGATATGTTTCAGGTAGGGAAGAAATGAAATCCAGTGAGTGCTGTTTTCCACTCCACTGACTAATGCCAGCGCAGGACTGTGCTGAGCTGGGGTCTTCCTGGGAACAAAGAGGGGAGTGAAGACTCTTAAAGGCAGTTTTGTGCTGCCTGCACTAAGCGGTGAACAAAGACTTGCTAAAGCCAGTACCCTCTTACTGAAGGCAGATTTCCCTGCTGGATTGCATTGCTTCTTCAATTGTTTCTTAACTTTCTATTAAATAAAGATAGACAACCTTGTTTAAATGCAGAAAACTTATATATATGATATTAGTATGAGCATGTGGAACTAGTGCAGAAGGAAAATACATTTTTGGAATGCTACTAAGTTTTTTTTTTCCTCAGATCAGAACTTGGAATGCCACATGTAGGATTCTTTTATAATGCTATATGCAAAAATTAAACAGATTTTATAAATAAGCTTCTGTAATATATATCCATATAACAGTTTATATGCATTTTGAGGAAGTGAATGTAATACATTATGATGAGAATTTACTAACAAGATGTTGCCACATTTTAGTGGCTGAAAAACCAAGAAAAGTTATTATGGCCTCCCCTATTTTTAAAAGAGGGTTTTCCCTATATGGCATTCTCGTTTTCCCCTAGCCTTTTTCTTGCTTATTTTAGAAGAATTCAAAGGAAAAAATGAGTAAGAACTATATGACATAATTTACCGAGGATAATATTTTAATATCTTGTTGCAGAAGGACTCCATGAAAGATGACAGAAGAAGTTATTGTTATTGCAAAGTGGGATTACACTGCACAGCAGGACCAAGAACTTGACATCAAGAAAAATGAGCGTCTTTGGCTATTAGATGATTCTAAGACATGGTGGAGGGTAAGAAACGCGGCCAACAAAACGGGATACGTGCCATCAAATTATGTGGAGCGAAAAAACAGCTTGAAGAAAGGTTCTCTGGTTAAAAATCTAAAAGACACATTGGGTAAGTCCTTTTGTATTTTTGAATAAATTTAGTAGACATGATGAGTTTCAGGTTGGGATTGCAATGTGCACGTAAATTATTTTTAATATGCATGTTTGGATTGTCTTTATGCTTAGTTTGAGGTGACATGATGGGTAGATGATTGAGGGAAGGAGGAAAAGAGAGGATGTGGGTGGGGAATCATGTATAAAAATCTGTAATGTGTTTGCTTGCAACACATCCAGAAGAAAAAGATGATACTTTTGTTCCAGTTTGTCAAAGGCTGTGTATATTCAGTGGCTGATGAGCTGTGAGTTTGATACACATATCAACTGCTGAATCCTCTAGTTTCTTGCCAACTCCTCTCACTTGAAAGATGAAGGATGTAAACTGGATTGTTCAGCATAGGTATCATAGCCAAAGCTAAATCACTTTATCAATGGGATTTTACAGTGTGGCTATGTACAGAGGGGTTAAGTTTCTGTGGTCTGAATTCTGTCAACTTTCAGGTCCTTAAATATGTATTATATTTTATACTTGCACATGAAATCTTCACAACAGTATCTCGTACATATAAAATAATCTAGCTTAGTAAAGTTTTGTGTGGATTTTAAAGAAATCTACTTGAAAGTCAGGTGAAATGTTTTTTTCCTCTTTGATTTTTAAAGACTGATTAAAAAGGGCTTTGCATATGGCTAGAAAAGGTTAGAAACATAATAAGTTGTTGTTTTATGCCAGGAAAACCTACTAGTGGTATTTTAGGATGTTATAAATAAAACAGAAACATGAACATTAAAAGTGTTATGAGGGGTTTTCTTTTGCTTCTGTTTTAGTTTTTTACCTGTGTTTTATGAAGCCTTACATAGGGAAAATTTGTTCTGTTGCAGACTATTGTACAAAATTACTCTTAAACAGAAAAATTAGGATTCGGAATTGGATTTATTAGAAGGTTAAAAGGTTCACTTAAAAATAAGGTGGCAATAGCTTATGTGGGATTATCCTGTGCCAATGTTGTTTCTGTGCAGTTTTGTTTCTTAGTCACTCCTTCGTTACCATGTCTTCCATTGCTGAGTTGCCATGAAGTACGTGGAAACTGGGGACTAGGGGATGGGTGGTAGGCAAACACTGTTACCATAAAATTTACCATGGTAATGTTTAGTACCACAGTCCTTTCTACAGATACTCTTAGAATATGCTGATTACAGTGCCAGGAAATGTGATTATTCCTTTTCAGAGATTTGTGTGGTTGAAATCAAAGTCCCAGTTGTGACATTAAGCTCCTTTTATATAGATGTATGTTGTTTAAAACATAAATTTAATGTATGTATTTTGTCTGAAAGGTACCTTAGGGGAGGATTGTGCAATCCTTTTGTAATAATATTTCAAGTGCTCATGTAAAATGTGGGCAATATTTGCTAGATGTCAACACATTTTTATTTTTGTCCAACAGAAATCTATTTAAGTGAAGGAGTAAAGGTGTGTCCTAGCCTATATGCGTGTTTATTTTCAGTCTTAACAAAGTTGCAAGGTGCAGGGTGCTTCCCTTCACTCTGGTGGTGAACGATGAAGAGGTGTGAGAAAAAAGTTTGGTGGTTTCATGGCTGAGCCATCCCTAGATGTCACATCTTCCATGCCTCAGCCCTTTGCACACACCTGCACGGGTTTTTAGTTCTGAAGCGCTGTTACAACAAGTTCCCTATTCCCTTTCTAATGGTTTTCTGTGTGTTTGTTCAGCTGAGGCAGAAAGTGCCTTATGATGTAGTCTGGCTTTTTGTGTCTGTGACCACACTTACCTGGTGAGCATCCAGGGTATAAAGCGCCTCATGCTCTTTTAAGCTCATACATCCTGTTACAGTGAGAAACTGCCTAAAGCGTAACTAACTCACAAATGGATTCAGAATGTCTTTAACATCCACCCAAAAGAGCTGGTGCTTAAGAGTATTCTTTTTTAATAGTTCGGTGCTGTGAACTCCTTACTATAAAGAAACATGTATGTGCTGTGCACCATGTATCTGTACAACTTTTTTTTTACCTTTCCTGAATCAGAGCACTCAACTAAACTGTAGTCTTTAAGCCTTTCCTGTCTTGCTGTACAGTAGTTTCCCATTCAAAACAAACAGAGCGTGTGTCCTTCCTTAGAGGATCCATTGTTTTGAGATGCCATCAAAAATGCACTCCTTTTAAACAAAGGCTTGCAAACTGCAAGACTGGTGCTTCATCTAGTGAAACAGCTTTTGAGAGTTTTGCTTCACCAATGAAGCAAGTTCTTATGTTCTCTTTATACAAATATGTTTAATGTATCATCATGCCTGCCTCTCTAGGGATCACAAGAAAATTCTCATTAAAATACCTCCTAACCCAGCACAGTTGGGAATGGTGGTCATGAGTATTAATCCTTAAACCAAATCTGTTTCCAACTTTCATCTTGAAGCTACTGAACTTAAAAAAAAAAAGACGAAGAGTCACTTTATAGTCTGTCAATAATTAATCATGAATCTTGGGAAATCTTGGGACAGAAGCAGACTCATAGCTGCTTCCAGTGATGTACCTGCACCCCCCTTTCGTACTTGTGTCACTCAAGCAAATGGTTGTTCCCATGGAGATGCACTTTTCCCTGCCTCTTTCTTAGTAGATTAGCTTTCCTTGTGATAAAAAATTCACCTGAAAGCATCGTTATCATGCAAATGATGTCATGTGTTGTCTATGTGATTACCTCTAGTTATCTGCCACTCCTGTGCTTATCCATGGTAATTACCAGTGATTGATTTATATTTTTATATTCAATAAATATGAAAAGTGCCAGCCATAGTTCAAATTGTGGCAGACGCTGTAGGAGCTATAACTATTTAATTAATAGTTCCCCTAGTATGCTTTTGAAGATGGATCATCTGAATAGTTGTTCATCTTTGGCAGTCCATGTTCTAATGAAACTTTTTGCCAACAGTTATGATGGTGTCTTGTACACAAAAACTAAAGTACACCACAGAAGTTTACTATCTTTTCGAAGTTGCTTTTAGCAGGAAAACGTGTAATTTAATCAGAGAATTAAGATGAAACTCCATTTCATCTGAGAATTAAGCCTGTTTGATGCTAAAAACTAATTTTCCCAGAACTGTTGACTGTCATTAATTATATCTCAATCCTTGAATATTTTATTAGTAGAGTCCTATCAGCTTTACAGTTTTTTTTGGCTCAGGATTGGTGGAAGGTTAATAGACATATGCGTACCTAGAATAGGCAGCTTGATGTTTTAAAATATCAGCCCATTTTTAGCAATGTCTTAAGGCTTCTTGAATTTCCATTTTATTTTGGCAATTTTTGAAAAAAACATTGAATAAAATGTGTTCAGAGACAGCTCTCTTAAATGGTTGGGTGCTTATTAAAATGCTGATTAACGCTTGTTTGGCATATGTTCATTAAATCAATTCCTTGTGGACTAAAAAACAGCTCACCCAAAATCTCAAATGACCCCCAGTAATTTCTGAAGAGATACTTTAGTCATCCTATGCCTTTTTACAAAACAATATTATTTTCTACACTGTTCACTTTGCATTTGCTTTTTTAGGGCTTGCTCTATTCTATCTTCTTCAGTCCTGACATCAGGGAATTTTCCTTAACTTTTAACTTTACTTAAATTACTTTGAGAAACGTTGAGTCTTGTAATTCTTCAATTGATAGATGTCTGGTTTTGTCATTTTTCTGCTTGAGATATACTACTTGTGTCTTCTTAAATCTCTTTCTTGACTGAGGTCTAATGAATACTCTGCTACAATGGCCTAGTTTTAATTATGAAAATATAGTGTATAGGCCACCTATTGAGTATTTTAAATGATTCATCTTCTCATTCCCTTTTTTGTCTTAACTGAGTGACACTGCAAGTAAAAAGTTAATGGTAATTTGGCCATTTCAAATTGCTGTCTTCTGTTTGCTCATATTGAATGAAATCTGGTAATTATTACTATTCCTAAGGCAAATGCCAGCTTCCAGCCTGTGATTAAAATTTCATCTTCATTCATTATAATGAAGTTTAAAATAGTTCCCTTTTACAGTATTTCTTTTGTGGGGAGGGTGTTTTCTATACATTTTTTAATAAGTCTTACTAAGCAAGAGACCTCCAGCATGCATCTTTTTTAAACCGTAATTTTCTGTAATGTAATTCTTCCCATGTGCTGGGGGGTGGAAAGGAATTCCCATATCCATTTGGTTGGAGTGGGTGTTTGCCAGCACCACCCCCAGAGCTGCCTCTGAGTGCAACTCCATGGGTTTCCCCTTCTGCAGCAAAGATGATCTATGCCTGCTGGCTCATCTCTGTCATGCCAAAAAGAAACCTTATCTGAAGGGAGCCAAAATAATTGAGAAGTCAGTTGTTTGTGTACTCAAAATAAAACTCCTACATTTTTTCCATCCCTTTGCAAGTCATTTTCCTGGCAGCAGCACAGCTCCCCAGGCAGCAGCGTGCCATGAGTGACTGAAGCGTGTGATCCAGCAGCAGGGTGCCATTTTCGTGGGAATCCATGATTTTCTGTGTTACTGCTTTTGCTTCACAACCAGCATTGCGTATAGGCTTTTCTCATAGGTCTCTGGTCTTGTTCCCCTTAGTGAACAGCTACATAAGAAACCTTGAAGACATTTCTACTCTGCTCTTGGTGTGAGTTTTTGAACAGATGTCCTGCAAAAGAACAAGGGTGTAATAAAATCGTTTTGAAAAGGAGATTGGACACCAAGAATACAGGAGAGGTGTTTGCAAATCTAGGAACAGTAGAAAGGGATGAGTTTTGGTGGTGATAGCAAATAACAGTAACCTTGATAGCATTTCACAGGCATGTTTGAGTTGCAAGAGAGACTTCCTAAATGGCTGCTTTATTAAGCTTCTGGAAGTCTGCAAAACCTTTCAGCAATTTCTTAGTTTTAATTCACTCAGTATGCCAGATTTGGAAAGTAAGAATTGCCAAGCAAGATGTAATGTAGAGAAGCCACTTCTTGCTTGCATCAGTATTCCTAGCAGGTTATTTCAGAAGTGTTATGAGCATCCAGGAGTATTTCCTGTGCTTGTGAGCCCCTGTGGTGTGTGTCTGCCTGGTCAGTCTGTAGATCTGCAGCAGTCCCTGAATGCCATATATACTGATGCTTCCAGGAATCAATAGTTTTATAGCTTTCTCCTCTCCCCAGTTAATTTTATTAAAAAGATGGGGTTTTTTTTCAAATTTATAACTTCATATTTTCGTATTTGAGAGCTACTTAGTACCACTTTCTCAGTGCTCATTTGGAAACTGGCAGCGAAGTTAAGTTAGCCCTTTTTTCTTTGCAGAGTCACTGCCTAGTCAGAAGCAGAAATGAGGAATTGGTCATTCTTTAATGCAATGGTTTTTTTAGTAATGGAAAACTGTTCTCCTTTATTGTGGGTTAAAAGGCTTGGTGTACTTCCTTTTTACGAATAAATATTTAAACAATTACCATAATAGTTCTGTATAACATTGTTATGAAATCTCATTCTCCAATTAAATTATCAACCTTTGTATGTGTTATTGGCTTTTTTCTTTTTTGCTAGCTTGGTTTGATTTTGAGGACTTTCAAAAAATATCTTTGTGATCCGATTCTGATAGTTCTGATGTGATATGTGTGGCAGATTTAGTTGTATAAGAATGTTTTGACATTCATCAGATTGCTTCTAAATCTTGTTTTAAGTATTGAAATTTGGTTACTAAAGTCTTTCACTGGTGAAAGTTACTTATATGACTCTAACATTGTGGGGTTTAGCTGAAAATTTTCCAGTTTTTCCACACTAGTTTTTAAAAGTATAATCATAAGAAGTATGCACAGTAGTTTTGGCACAGTCAGAACCCTAAATTTGAGTCTTCAGTACTCTTTGCTTGATCAATTTGTTTGTTTACCAGTGACCTGTCTAAGCCTCATCTGCAAGATGACAGGAAACACATTTAATTTGTAATAGACCCAAGTACCAGTTTGAAAATATTTCTGTTAGTTCTTAGTTATTTACAGTTCTAGTCTTCTCTGGACACCATAAGGATATAAAATTTGCTACAGAGTGAAAGAATGGTGGAAATAAACATGGTATCACTGTATAAGAAGTATATTGTTGTATAGCACAGCCTCTTAAGCCTTATACAGCTCGTGTTAATAAAAACAGGTCTACCTTACAAGACAAACAGAAATTATTTTAATCTCTTCAGAATTTCAAGCTCCCAATGTTTTTGGCCTTCATTGTCATAGACCTATAAGAAATGCTCGTCTGTCTATTCAAAAAGCAGCATTTAATAAAGTTGATTTAAAAAAATAAATAGCTTCTTAAAGTATATCGCTACTTGTCAAAATACTTAACACGTGTAAAAATTTCTAAGAAGAAATTATATTAAGTTTTTGTTTAGCCAAACATCTCTAGCTGAAATTAGCGATAAAATCAATCCCCTCATAGGAATTCAGCAAAAATAGATGTTTTTTCTGTGTCACTTCTGGTGCTTTGAAGCATTCTAGCTTGTCAGAAAATGTGGGCATGACAGTAGTTGCATGACTGTTGTGCCTGTTGAGGGTAAGTCATCTCTATTTGCACTTTAAAGGAGTTGGTACACAGGAATTTAAGTTAAAAATTAGGGAGAGGAAGTAGTGGAAGTGTTTATACACAGCACAAATTCTTGCTCAATTTCCTACAATCCTAGAATAGCTCATTTCATGGTGGAATTTGTTCAACAGAAGCACTTTGTCTGCTGTGCTTCATCCTGCTTTGTAATTGCATTGCTCAAAGTGGCATGTTTGTTTGTGAGACTGTGCAGCAACGGTGGTGACTTTTCACCAGTGGTGAAATTGAGGAGAACATGATTTTTGTGGTAGTGAGGGAAGTGATGGGAACTCCTTTTAGTTTCGGGGGAAAAATAAGCTGGAACATTACATTTCTTCCGTGTTCACAGTAATAATAGATGATTGTGGTTACATAGATGGCTGAGAAAGGAGAAATGGGAGATGTTCACAATGATTTCAAACACAGGGAAGAGATTTTTTTTTCCATTCCCATATAGAGCGTGTTGAGTTAGGCGCTGGCAGTGTTGATGCCACTGGTGTGGTAGCAAATGATTTGCATAATATGTAATTAAAATACTTTGCTGCTTTCTGGAAATATATCTGCCTCGTAATCATCATCATTAAAACCTAGGCTTAGTTAAAGCAGCCATTTTCACTTTACTGATGATCTCTGAAGATATGGAGACATATTCAATAGCAGTAGTTGTGCATATGGAAAATGACAAAAGAACATACTGAACATACTGTCTGCCTTCCCACTATCAATTAGATACATAATTGCAAAAAATACATTAATTTTGAATTAGTGTTACTATAAAATGTTAAAACATTTATCCAGAATGCTAAACAAACTCAGAAATTTGTGATTTTGGACCTGTTGTACACCCGCAAACATTTAAATAATTTTTATATGCATACCAGCTATGTCCACTGAAAGTCACATTAAAGGAATCCAAGTCTCACCTTGGAACTAAAATCAGACCTTCTAAAAAATACTGTATTGTAATTTCTAGAGAAACATCTGCTTGGGAAGGAAAAAATCTGAAGTTGCAGAGCAGACTAATACAAAACAAACAAACAAAGCCACAACAAAAATCCCCAATGAAAATGAAACACAAGCTTCATGCCTTTTAAAGAGCTGAAAGCAAAGAATTTTAGTCAATATCCTGGAGAACTCATGGTACAGAATAGTGCTTCTTTTATTGCTTGATAAGTTTCTCTGCTGGATATATGCACCAGGCCCTTTATCTGCTCCAAAGTGAAAAGTCAAAAGCAACAGTGAATGCAGAACCTGAAGCTTGTTGCAGTGCTAGCTTGTAAGATTACTCAGAAGTCTGGTTTTTTCGGTCTACAGTTGTATATCTTGTAATCTGTTGAAGTTTTAGCTTTATTTGGGTAGATTAGATATTTATATGATATTTATTTGGGTATATTGAGGTAGATAAATTAAAGGGTGTGCAGCTTCAAGAATTTAAAAAACTATGTAATGGAAACTAGTATGTGTGCTACCTTTCAGCAGATTTTTCTACTATAACAGTTGTAGTAAAATGTTGCAAGGCTGAAGACATAAGGAAATGCTCCTATTTTTAGTCTATATTTAGTAAATAAATTTGTTCATTGTATTAGAAGTTTTGTCTAATTAGGTGTACTTTTTCCCCCTTTCCCATGCAGATTGGCTTATGTGCTTGGAGGTACATTTACGTTTACAGATCAAAGAGCGAGCCTTTATTTTATTCATAATTATGTGTGAAAAGATAAAAGGATCACTTAACTCAGTGTGGCTGTATGTACTGATATCTTTGGTATTATTTCCCTCAGTTGTCACCTTGGAGGACCCTTGGTTTTGCCCCTCTCTGAGCCAGTTATGTTTCAACCTGTGATGTCTGGCCTTAGAGCAAGCCCAAAATTAGCTCCCAGGGTAGTTTCACAGCTCACGATTAAAGAGAGTCACTCCATTGCCAGTAGCTCTTCCTACGCCCTGCTCCAGCTGTGGAGGCAGTCTTTTACTTTCTTAGCATTAAAAGTTTGTGTCTGAATCCTCAACTCTTTTGATGTTTCATTTTTTACATAGAATAAAATACTTTAAGTGTTCTGCTAATTATGTCTCTTCTGAACCAGTGAAAATAGAGTGCTTTTTTTTTTCCAAGTACTGTCCTGTACTGGATTCATTGCACAGTGTTCCCTTCTGTCTTGTTTCCCTCAGGTTCCTGGGAGGACTGAGGTTGGCTGAGGCAGCAGAACTGGGGCAGCAGTGTGGGTCACTGCATTGCACCTGTCTGCCTGGGTCGGGCTTTTTCCATAAGCACGGGTTTATAGGGGTATGTGTATCTGTGTGCTCTATGTACTCTCATCCCCTTTGGCTTCATCTCCTAGCACATGAGGGTGGTGGCAGAGAGAATGAACAGATGACAGGAGCTGTGGTATTAGAGTTACTGTGTACCTTGTTTGGTGTGTGCAGCTGGGTCACTGTTCTAAAGACCAAGCTAAGGTAACTGGCAACAATCAATAGCCTCTGTATTCTGAGGGACACCATTTTCCAAGGAATTATAGTGACTCAAAGGACAAGAGATTTATCTATACATAGGTAACAACTGCTGTTCTTTCTCCCATTTTAGAATCATTGGGGAATTCTTTTCCTTCAGATGTGGCTATTTCCTTCAATATGCAACCTTAAGTAATTCTTTTGGTATTGCTGGATGGATCGCTTTTTCTTTTTGTGGCCTTGGGCTGTCTTGAGGTTTAATGTTCCAGGGTATTTTTAAGTGTTAATTTTTTTTCGCCCCTGTGTTTCTATTTGGGTTCCATTGCTTTCTGTTTTCAGGTTTTTCAAAGACCTGAACAATAGGTGGCTATTCTGTGACACATTCTCATACCATGCAAACAAAATTTGTAAATTAGTGTTCACACCTTGAGAAATTGGACTTTGTCTTAGAATGTGTGAGGAAGGAAACCTTTTCTGAGTCTCAAAAGTGTTTGGTTTTGTGGAGTCTGTCCATAAAACAAGAATTGACATATGTGATGTGTATGTAGACATAAAGCACAAAGCTGCAGTGTTGGGGAGAATGCCCACCTCTGTGGTTTGAAGGGGAAAGGTTCCAGCACAGATGGATTTTTTTGAGAGTTGTTTCAGTGGTGAATGTGATTGTTTACTGACAGGTTTGTTTTTTGGGTTTTTTTTGTGGTCTCAGCAAGTTTATTTGGACAGACACCTCTCTTAATGGCTGGTCAGCTTGGACAGGTGGACATTTAAGGGTGCTCCTTATAATAGATGACTATTTGTAGCTGCTTTTTGCTCTAGAAATTGATTTAGGACTTAGTCTGTAGATTGTCTAAATTGTAAACAATCATTGCCATCACTCCTGTCTTGGGAGTCCCAAAGACTTGCAGTTTTGGGGATTTTGTAAATTAAAGGAAATGGAAAGTGAAAGAAAAAAAGAAAGGAAAAATATGTTTTGATATGGTGGAAACGTCAGTCTTCTCATATATGGGCTCTACCGGTTTACTAACCAATCTGTAAGATATTTTTTTAATTGTTCATTCAGGAAATTGTTCTGCAGAACAGGAGATAAATGTATTGCTTTATTATTACTCTATAGTTATTGAGTTTAAAATCCACAGAAGAAATTGTTCTGGTTTGTGTGTGAGTCTTGGGGTTTTGACTGTGAGGCCCAAACCTCAGAGATGGACTGTTTCGTTAAGTGAGCCTTTTCAACCTGTTACTTCCCCTTCAGAAATGGAGAGGCCTGTTTTTTTGTATGTAATTGCAAATAACCTGAGAGCCCTTGATTACCAAAACTATGTACATTGAAATTTAGAAAGGAACTTAGTACAGAAAATATGATATTTAGTTTGCTTTCCCCTTGCTAAAACGAGTTTGCAAGAAAATTGCAGTATCAATGTCAGGCTTCTAAGGATTTTTGAGGTTTCTAAAGAGAAAATGTAATAAACATCTTGTATTTTCATGTGACATTTAATGTTGGAAAACCTTAGTATAGTGTAACATGGGCATTCTGGCTTTATGGTAGAATTACCAAGGCTTTATATCATGCTTGGTGTTGGTATGGGTCGACTGGAATAAAACACAGTAAGCTCAAAGGGCAGATGACTGTTGTATTTTCAGGAGGGACTATCTTGGGCCTTTTGACGCTGAGATACTGCCCTTTAGTCAGTATTTGGATCTTTGTCTTCTAAAGCATTTCTTTGAGTTGAGGGGCTGTATAATTGCTGCTTTGTAGTTTCTCTGTTCAGATTTGGGCTTGGTGATCCAAACTTCAGTCTCTGTCTGTAACATGTATTACATCTTCGCTTTTCAGATACAGCATTGAGAGTAAATTTGAGCGTACAGAAAGTGAAATTACTAAGTTGGGACTAAAGTTACATGTGTCTAAAATAGAATAATTCCAGCTCAGTTTTTTGGAAGGGTCTTTAAATTGGTGAGTTGTCATCTTGCATTCAGGATAGTCTACTTTGTACTTGCAGTATTTTTTTTTCCAGTTTCTTTTTAATTGAATGGATTAGTGTTAGGAAGTCAAATTTTTGTCCTGAGCTGTCCTGTGCACCTCTTCTAATTCATGTAAATGTGAGATAACTAAAAATATAAATCGTCTTTCCATCAAATGCTGGAAGAAGAGAGAGAACATAAGCTATGATACGCTTCCTGATGGACAAGGGTATGCATAGAGGTAGACGGTTTGGGGCATCTCATGCATATTAGTGATTTCTTTGTCAATATCTTCTGTTAGTGTTTGTGAAGGAGAGGCGCAAAACAGTGTAGCTTTTTTTCTCTACATCAGGGGAACAGAAAGCCATGGGAAGTCCTACATGGCTACTGTGCCTTCTCTCTACACTTGACAGATATGCTGTTAGAATTATAGGGCTGCCTTAGATTTAAAATATTTCTGGTTATATTCTCTTATCAGGACATCTTTCAAAATCAAGGTAGTATAGTTTATAAGATTAAAAATTGGGTGGAAATATTTTTATTCATGTTTCAAAGCAGAGACTGCACATTTAAAGTAAGCAAGCTTCAATTTAAATATGTAGAGAGAAATTGGAATGGTAGGTCTTGAGAAACCCCATTCATTTTATATGCCTTCTATTTGAGACCAAGACAGCTGTTTTCCTGTTATAGAGAGGATTTAAAATCCCAAGACTATTTAAATATGCCTAGCAAGTCATCTTCTTCATTTTGCCCCTGGGGTAAGAACATACATGAGGCAGTTTATGGAAGCCTCCAGATCATGCATTTGTCTCTGTCCCACATATGTCTCTACATCTTCATAATTTTAACCTTTTCCTCTAAAATGCTCTGGGTATGGAAAACTCAGTACCTTATACTGGAATTTGAGTGTACCTTTCCTAATCACAGATAGGCATGTATAGCACAATGTAAATTACAGGAATTAATGCAGTAGTTGTTTTTAATACAGTTGTTGAGTTGACTTCTTTACAGACTCCTCCAGACCAAGTAGTGTTTGATGCATGGAAAACTTTGACTGCTTTTTCCTGTATTTGAAAAGCAGTGATAAAGCAGCCTGGTTGTGAAATGTCAGAGTTTCGTTTTGACATTTAGAGAAGAGTTTCCATTTTCTGATTTGTTCTTGAGTGGCTTTTTTTTTGATATTGAGCTTCTTAGAGAAGATACAAAAAGTCATTAATTGAGCTGTAAAGCTTCATTTCTGAATCAGAATTGCAGTTGAAGATTTCTGGAATTTATAGCAGTGTCCTTTAAAGAGTGCTGTTGATGGATATGTTGCTTCTAAAACACTGACTATCCCATATGGATCCCAGCCTTTGAGCGTTTTCTTGGAAACTGGACGTGTAGGTGGAGGGGGAGAAGGAGTGGGAGGTTTCAGTCTAAAAATGTGCAGAAATGTTTGGTTTTTTCTTTCTGTGTAACAGAAGAAACTTTGGTCTGCTGAATTCCTTGGTAATAAAGAAACAAAGACAAGTTAATTTGAAATTATAAAATTAATAATAAATAACAAAACTACATGAATGTCTGATTTGAATATTCCAGTTGACAAGAAATTGTGTTTAGCTCTGTACTAAATGGATGAATTATTTAATTTACATTGCATTATGGTGAGGTTTTTTTCTGAAGAATTTTCCTGAAAAGTATTTGCTTCTATCTTAATACAGTTTTTAGTTTATTTTAAAACAGACACTGTACACTTGGCACTCTTATTAAATGTATGCATTAATATGCAATATAGTTCATTGTTGTAATATTCAGAGTTGAATAACTCGTTAAACAAGAAAGGATCATTGTTTTTAACTGAATCTGTATGAAGTCAGATGGAATTGCAATTTTTTTAGAACACACAAGAAAAGTAATTTTAAGTATCTTAAATGAAAATTGGCTGAAATGTCAAAGAAATAATACTTCTAAATAAAAATGGATTTTGAGAAATTTGCTTGTTTCTGTTGCATCTAACAGAAAACACTATATTGGTAAATGGAATGGAAATTTGTTTGCCTTGTCTTAGAAGATTTTTAAAATAAGGAGAGCTGTTCTGTAGAATTTGATTTAATATTTAGGGGAACTAAAACATATCTCAATTGCAGCTGAAATTTATTTCTTAAGTTTCTATATAAGTGAAAGTAGCAGCATTTATTATTTTTTTTTTCCTCTGGGTATTTATATTGACAGTTCTTAGTTCATTTGTTTAACTTCCTCAAATTTTCCAACCTCACACTTGATTGTCTTGAGTCTTTCAGCCCTTTAATGGAAGTTGTTGTTTTAAAATATTATAATAAGGTTAAATTTTTTAGCACTCTGGACTGCTTTGTTTTAGTTTGAATTGTAATGGGGTTATTTTTAAAGAACAAAACCCA
>VXBU01001356.1:0-13783 GCA_013400315.1 Bombycilla garrulus
CTACTACAGCCAGCGGCAGAAGCGGCTCATGACGGTGACCGGGGCGGGGCCGCCATGTGGGGGGGACCGGACGGGACGTGGGGACAACGGCACGCGGGGACAGGTCACGGGGGACGGAGGGTGCGGGGATGCGGAGGACACGTGGAGATTACGGGGACACAAAGGATGGTGGGGGTCAAGGGGATGCACTGAAATCACGGGCACACAAAGGGTGGGGGATACGGGAGACGCGCGGAGGTCACGACGGCATATGGAGGATGGGGGGATGCGGGGACAGATCACGAGGACACAGGATGGGGGACGTGAGACACGGAACACGTGGACATGGGGCATTTGGGATACGGGGTACGCAGGTCACAGGAATACAAAAAATGGACGGTGGAGGGATGCAGGATGCAAAGGACAGTGGTGGGAAGCATGGGGAGCACCAGGAGGTCACAAGGGGGACATAAAGCTGGGAGGACATGTGAGACCCAAAACACGGGATGTGAGACTGGAAGGATACATGGATACAGAGATCACAAAGGATGGGGAACATGGGGGTTTTGTGGGACACCAAGACAGGGACATAAAGGATGGGACTTGAAGGACACAGGATGTGGTCCTGGACACAAAGAATGGTGGATGCAGAGGACATTGGGATGTGAAGAAGGGGGGTGACATCAAAGGTGGGGAATGCACTGGGGGATACAAAGGATCCCTGGCAGCAAGGACAAGCTGGGGTGAAACACAAGGAACCTGCTGGCCTGGACAGTGGCTGAGGAAAATGATTAAAGCCTCTTTTAAATTTAAAGTTGCACTGTAGAATTTAATAACAGAAAATCAATTCCTGTGGAGAGATCAGGAGCTTCCCTTTCCAAATCATGATTCCCTCCTTTGAGGGGTGCTCTTTCCCCCTTCCAAATCAGGACTTAGCCCACAGTTCCCTTGGCAGCTGGAAATCCAGTAATGCTCATTAAAATACAACCCCCCCCCAGAGGGAGTGGCCACCCCAAAAAGGGGCTTTTCCAGAAAACTCAGTCTGCAACACCTGGGCATCTTGTCTGGAGCCACACCTACTGCCTGGTGGGTTTGCAGTGAGGTTTTCCAGGAACAGGAAGATTTGATGAAGTGTTAGACCAGTTGGGACCACTGGCCACCTGGCACTGGCCATCCTCCTGCCTTGAGCAAGTCTCTTGAGTGGGTGGTCTTCAGAAGGGGGTCTCAGTGAAGTGCAGGGAAGCGCTGTCTCACACTGCTGTTGTCTCCCCCCTGCACTGCAGCTCCTTATTGCTCACCGGAGGAGAACCAGCTGCTGCTTCTACCCTCGTGCCTGGCCCAGCCTCAGGAGCACAGACTGGTGGGAGAGGGTGGTCCTGAAGGAGTTTGGACCCCAGGACTGGCTGGAGAAGTTTCGGATGTCCAAGGAGACTTTCTTCTACATCTGCAACCAGCTGCGGCCTGGGCTGGCTCCACACAGCGCCCACTTCCACCCCACCCTGCCCCTGGAGAAAAGGGTGGCTGTGGCCCTGTGGCACTTGGCCACCAATGTGGAGTACCAGACTCTGAGCCCACTCTTTGGCGTGGGGCCCTCCACAGTGCAGAGCTGTGTCCGGGAGGTGAGCTACGCTGTCGTCTTGCTGCTGAAGCCGCTTTACCTCCGGCTGCCTGACGAGAAGGAGCTGGAGAACATGGTGCGCATATTCTGCACACGCTGGGGCTTCCCACACTGCATCGGGGCACTGGACAGCCTGCACATCCCCATCCACCCACCCCTGCGCCTCACTGCTGACTACTGCAACGGCCAGGGCTGGCACTCCATCCTTACGCAGGCCACTGTGGATGGGCTGGGGCAGTTCTGGGATGTCTCCACCGCCTTTCCAGGCAGCATGGAGAACAGCGCAGTCCTGGAGAGCTCCAGCCTGTGGGTGCTGGCCAAGGAGGGCCGGCTGTGCCCCAATCCTCCCAAGCATTTTATGGGGAAGGCACAGAAGTACGTGCTGCTGGGCGATGCCACGTACCCCCTGCAAGACTGGATCCTCAAGCCTTACCAGGAGGATGAGAACCTCACCCAGCGCCAGCTGCAGTTCAACTATCGCCTGAAGCGGGCCCACAGCGTGATTGAGAATGCCTTCCTGCGCCTCAAGGCGCGCTGGCAGATCCTCCTCAAGTGTGACGACTGCAGCCTGGAGCTGCTGCCCACCCTTGTCCTCGCCTGCTGCATCCTGCACAATGTCTGCGAGGCCCACGACAACCCCTTCAACGAGGAGTGGCTGGAGGGCACTGAGCCCACTGAACTGCCCAAGCCCTGCCAGCCCGCACCAGCCTCCATGGAGGACAACCGGGCTGAGCAAGTGCGTGAGCTGATGTGCCAGTACTTCGAGAGCTGTGGGGAGGGCTGATGGGCCCAGGGAGCAACTGCCCTGCACATACCTGCTTGCAGACTCACCATGGACTCTGGCAAACTGGCCCGGTGCTACCAGCTGTACCAGGCGGGCCCAGGGTGGGGAGGGGAGGCTGTGTCACGCTCGTGCTGGATTTGCTGTGGAGGTTTCAGGCAGTGGAATGTAATTTGTGCTCATTCTCTCTCCCAGGATCTAAACCGTTTGGTGGTGTGTTGTGTGCTGTGGGAGTACAGTGGGGATTAGGGCTGGGAGGGGGGAGGCTACTGAGATCTCCCTTTCCTCTGTCTCAAGGCTTCACCATTAGGCCAAAATCAGCAGGAGCCTTGAAATAAGGCAAAACTCATTTGAAGGTTTGAAACTTGCTGTATAAACACATGGGAAGAAGAGGGAGGGAAGAGGTGCAGCAGTGACTGCAATGGCTGACACCAGCCTGGAATTAAACTGCATCCACAAACTCAGGGATGTGCTGTCCTGAGGGTTTGTGCAGCCTGGCACCCACCAGCCCCTCTCCAGAGGCATTTTGCTCATCCTGGCGCACCTAGCTGCTCTCCAGAGAGGTTTGCCCATCCCAGCATCCCTGGCCTCTCTCCTGAGGGATTTTGTCCAGTCTCACACCCCAGGTCCCTCTCAGGGTGGGGGTTTGCCTAGCCTGGCACTGCCCAAACCCTTTCCAGTGGGATTTTGCTTAGCCTGGAACACCCCCAGGCCTCTCTCAGGGTAGGCCTTGCGCAGCCTGGCATCCCCAGCCTCTCTCCAGAGGGGTTTACCGGGCCTGGCACTGCCTGGCACTTCCAGAGTGGGGTTTGCCCTGCCTGGCACCTCCTGCTCCTCTCCAGAGGAATTTTCCCTCCTTGGAACACCCTAGCCCCTCTCTGGAGGGGTTTGCCCAGCCTGGCTCTCCCGGCCCCTCTTCAGAGGGGTCTGTGGGTCAGTTCCCAGGTTCCTGTGGCCCTGCCCGGCTCTTCGATCCCTGACCGGGCCCGGCTGGAGCCGAACCATGGCGGGCAGCGGCCCCTGCCCCTCTGGCAGCGCCCCCCGGCGGGCGGGAACAGCAGCGCCCTCAGGTGGAGGGGAGGCAGCGCCCCCTCTTGGGCGGCTCCTCCTGGGCGTACTGCGCAGGCGCCGCCCCCGGACGGTCACGTGGCGGAGCAGCAAGATGGTGGCGCGCGGTGAGTGCAGCGCCGGCAGCGCCGGGCCCTCCCTGAACTCCCCTGACATCCCTCGGCCCGGGCAGCTCCTCTCGGGCCTCCCTTCCGCTGGCCCGGCGGCTCGGTCGCGGCAGGGGGTGGTCTATGGTCATGCCAGGTATCCGGTAAAACCGAGTATGGCCAAGCGCTGTGGGGTCCGCCACCGGGTTCCGGTTCTCCGGCCCAGGCCGGGCCGCGACCCTTCCCGGCCGTCCTCTCCCCGGCGACAGGGGCCGCGGGACGCGCTGGCGGCGAGGGCGCACCTTGACTCTCTTCCCCGGACGCAGGAGTGTGACCGAAGAGCCCCGCAGAGCTCCCAGCGTGCCTGGAGCAGCCCGCGCCATGGTGACGGAGCAGGAGGTGGAGGCCATCGGCCGCACGCTCGTGGACGCTGCGCAGCCCCTGCCCGCCCGGTTCCGAGCCCTCTTCACCCTGCGGAACTTGGGCGGCCGCAAGGCCGTGGAGTGGATCAGCCGCGCCTTTGGGGACGGCTCGGCGCTGCTGAAGCATGAGCTGGCCTTTTGCCTGGGCCAGATGCAGGACGAGGCAGCCATCCCGGTGCTCATCCGCGTGCTGGAGGACACGGCCCAGGAACCCATGGTCAGGCACGAGGCAGGTACGGCAGCAGCTCCTGTGGCTCTGGAGGCAGGGGAAAGGGCTGACTGGGAAGTGGGGCTTGGGGGTGCTTCCCCCACTGTATAGAGCAGCTCATGAGGGCCTGGTTTGGCCTGAGTCTCACCACCTCCCCTGGCCAGACCTGCTAGGCCAGGTTGGCCAGGCCTGCTTCTGGTTGGCCAGGCTTCTCCTGTCATGCTTGTCCTGTTTGGAATCAGTCAATCCAGCCTGTGTCCATATTTACCCCATTTAGGATTGGTCAGTTAGGCCTGTGTCTGTGCTTTAGAGCAAGGCATTGCCAGAGGACACAGCAGAATTTTTCTCATACAGTCACTCTGATAACATCCTGATACATCCTTCAGGTGAAGCCCTGGGTGCTATCGGAAACTCTGACGTGCTGGATATCCTGAAACGCTATTCCCAGGATCCTGTGGTTGAGGTGAGGTTCCTGAGGGGTCATTTCCTCTAGGATACAGCACTGCTGGTCTCGGAGGGTGAGGCAGGTCCCGCCTGGGCGGGTGAGTGGGGACATCACAGTGACATCCTGCTGCATGCTGGGGTTCTCCTGGTGCTGTCCAGTGCTGTTCTGCAGCCAGGGCCCTGTCCCTGTCTCCACAGGTGGCAGAGACGTGTCAGCTGGCTGTGAGGAGGCTGGAGTGGCTGCAGAACAACAAGGAGGAGCCAGGCACTAGCCCGTACCTCTCTGTAGATCCTGCTCCCCCCGCGGAGGAGACGGATGTTGCCAAGCTGCGGGAGATCCTCCTGGATGAGTCCCAGGAACTGTTTGACCGCTACCGGGCCATGTTTGCCTTGCGGAACTTGGGGGGCCAGGCTGCTGTGCTGGCCCTGGCAGAAGGTGAGGGCCTGTCCTTGCTGTGGGTCTGTCCAGGCCATTCTGGGATGAGCCCTTCCCAAATCCAGGACTGCCAGAGTTGCTTTCATGCATTTGTGTCTAGGGCTGCTGTTCCCTGCCACATTACGGAGGTCTGGGTGGTCTCTGGTGTCCCAGAGTCCCCATGCCACCCTCCAGACCCTGTTACCCTGAGGGAGGAGGGCACTGGCTGTGATGGTGGTCTGGGACCAGCTGGTCTGACTCATTGTCAGACCTCACCCAAGGTTTTTGGGGCCCTGCTCTCCTGGACTGGAAAGTCAGGGGCTGCTGATGTTTGGGAATAGTTCTGGAGAGGGGAAAGTCCCCTGAGTGGGAAAGGGGCAGACCACAGTCCAGGAGCTCTTTGGACCCACCCCCAGCGCAAGGGAAGTGTATCAGGCTCACTAGCCATCTGGGCCTGTTGAGGTCCCAGACTGATGGGGTCTGTCAGCTCCTGCTCCAGCCGCTTGGTCCTGGAGGACTGGAGTTCCTGGCCATGTTGCCATCCCCTAGAACATCAAGTGGTGGGGCAGAACCTGGGTAGGTAGGGGGCAGCAGCTCTGCCAGGGCATGGGTGCTGCCATCAAAGGAGGCACTGGGACAGGGCTGGGATCAGGAGGCAGGGTGGGACACCCCTTCCTGTACATGGGGCTGGGATGGCGACCCTTGGCATCCCCAGCTTTCAGGTGGGGGCTCCATCCGGGCGTCCTGGTGTGTTTTGAGGCATCCTGGTACATTTTGGGGCATCCCAGCTCACTGTGCCCCTTCCCGCAGGGCTGCGCTGCGGCAGCGCGCTGTTCCGCCACGAGATCGGCTACGTGCTGGGGCAGCTGCAGGACGAGGCGTGCGTCCCTCAGCTGACGGCCACGCTGTGCAGCCGCGCCGAGAGCCCCATGGTGCGGCACGAGTGTGCCGAGGCGCTGGGCTCCATTGCCCAGCCCTCCTGCCTGCGGGCCCTGCGCGCCTTCATGGGCGACGAGGAGCGTGTGGTGCGCGAGAGCTGCCAGGTGGCCCTGGACATGTACGAGTATGAGAACGGCGCCCAGTTCCAGTATGCCGACGGGCTCTGCAAGCTACAGGCCTCCTCCTAAGCCTGGACTGAGGGCACTGTGGTGGGTGTGCTGCCTCCCACCTCCTCCTGCTGCCAGTGGTGCTTTCACGGCCCCCTCAGTTGGCGTGGACCCGTGCCTTGCCACACACAGCTGGAGGAGGGAGTGGGTTTGCTCTCTGGTGCAATTACAGCCACCTTTTCCCTCCAAATCCAGGTTGAGCTGCTACTTGCTTCCCCACCACTCCTCACCAGCCACTGTTTCCTGGATCTGTCCATTTTCCCTGCCAAGATCGGTGCCACTTGCCTGCAGCGTGGCTTGGGGCTTGGATCAGGTGGGCTCTGCTTGGCATGTCAGAGCCTGCTGCAGCTCTGCAGGGCTTGGGCCTGCTGTGGGTTGGTGCTGCCACGTCAGCAGCTCCATTCTCCCCAGCTGAGCTTTGCTGGGGGCTAGGATGGGCTTTGGGCACCCAGTCTTTAGGATGCTTCTAAATTGCTCTCAGTGCTGGTGCCGAGCTGAGGCCCTCCTCGCCCCCATAATGGGTTTGGCTTCTCCTGTTGGGACAGGCTGGAGCTGAGCCTGTGGCAGCCTCTGCCCCAGGATGGGGGTTGTTTCATGGTGAAGCTGGGGAAGATGTGGCTGGGTTTTTCTTTTGCAGGAAAGGGCACTGCCATTAGGGTGGGCAGGGTGAGGCAGAGCCTGCCTGGGCTTTCCCCCGTGTTTAACCGGGGCCAGGAGGGCTGAGGCTGCTGCTGGCACCCAAATCACTCAGCCAGCCCAGCCTGGGCACTGGGGTTTGGGGTTTAGCAGGGAATAAAACACTGGCACAGGAAGCTGGAGTGAGTCGAGCTGTGATTTACCTGTGTTAGGTGTGGAGTGCACCGAGCGCTGCGAGGTGAGGCCCTGGGTGGGAGCCTGGGGGCTGCCAAAATGAAATCATGGAACCATTGAGGCTGGAAAGGACCTTTAAAATTGAGTCCAGGCACATTGGGAGGAGCAGGGAGTGAGGTCTCTGATGGCATGAGGTGAAATCCCCAACCCTGGGGAGGAGGATGAACTGTCTGAGGAGCCCTGGGAGGTCCCGCTGCCCTGCAGGGCCTGCTGGGCATGCCTTTTCCCCTTGTCCAAGGGCTCCCTGTGAGTCACTCCTAGGCTCAATCTTCTTAGTCCCTGAAGCCAGCTCAGCATCCCCAGGGCTCTGATGCTCAGGGACACAGCCAAGGCCCTGGCCTTGTTCAGGACCCCATGGAAAAGGCTCTTAGTCAAGATGTGACCAGTTTTGGTCACCTGTACACACTAAGAGTCAGTGACACCTGCTGGAGTGCTGTGGGTATGGTCACCTGTGTGTGATGTGGAGGGTGACGGGCTCCAGACTGCATTTCCCATTGCTGGGGACAAACATGTGATGTTTTCACACTGTTTGGAGTCAGCAGCTGTTATGGGTTGCTTGTCCCCCTTCCCTCACCCTCTCTAGCTACTGGGTGATAGGCAGGACCCAGCTGGCACTTCAGGTTCTGGGGTGTCCCTGTGTCCATATCCATCCCCAGGACAGTGAGATGGATGATTTCCCCCAGGCCATGTTTTCATTTCCACTGTTTCCTTCTTGGCATGCAGACTCCAGCATCCTGGAGTTTGCCATGCTATTTGTCCTCATTTATCACCTCGGCTGCCCCCACCTTTGTTCTCCAACCTTTCCATGGCCATGAACTCAGGCCTTGCAGGGTTGTTTCTCAGTCATTCTGTGCCAACATTTGTCTCTGTTCCCCCAAACACCTTTTAAGACAATATTGGAACGAAATACATTTGTGAGGCTGGGATCTGGGTAGGGGTGACCTGGTGCAGCAGAGCTGGGAGGTGCTGGAGTAGAGCAGGGCTGAGCCTTGAGCCTTTACTTGGCACTAAATCCCACCAGCACCTTCAACCCCTCCCAGTTAAGCCTGTGCTGGGAAGGGTTTGGGGTTTCTCCAAAGCTGCTGCTGGTCTGGGCTAAACCCTGCACCCTCTTGGTGTGGGGGGAATTGCATCTGGGGGAAGCATGGACTCTGCACCCCTCTTGCAGGCTGTGCTGCCTTGGGGAGGTAATACTGGGTGCCGGGGTGACACGTGGCAGCCATCTGGGAAAGCGACAGCCTCTTGCCATGGGCTGCTTCACTGTACAGCAGAGGGGCCCCATGGGAGCCCCCATGGCTGAGCCTGCATCCCCATTCCCTCTGCCTCTTGCCTCCAGCTTCGAGGGTGCTGTGTCCTCTGGGATCTCAGCCATCTGCTCCAGGCATCTGGGGCCTGCTGAGGGATTTAACCGAGACCAGGGGAGAGAGGAAAGACCTGAGGCATCCCTCCCCTTCCCTGTCTTTGGGGGTTCTCCAGCTGCAAGTGACTCCCCACTGCCAGGGAGCAGGGGTACCAGTGGTGCTCCTAGAGGGGCAGGATTTGGGTACCCTGACCCACATCAGAGCCCACTGGTCAGCCCCCATGCTGAGGCAGCCGGGCTGTGCCTGGATTAGCAGGTGCTAAGCTCCTTCTCAGCAACACAGCTCTGTTGCCGGGTGAGTGGCACTGCTAGCAGCCATGGGGACACCACTGTCCCTGTGATCTGCCTGCACTGAGGAGCCTTGCGGACCCTGATGCCACTTCTACCCCTACAGTCCCCTGTGTGGCAGAGGCTTTGGTGGCTTGGGTTGGGGGTGCAGGGACAGCTGGCCATGTCCCTGGCGGTGGGTGTCCCCCTCCCTGGCACTGGGGGGGCGTGGGGGCTGCGGCACTTGCTGCAGTCCCCCCCCGAGGAGGATGGAGTGCTGTACGTGGACTACAAGCCCCCTGCCCTGGACAGTATCCGCCTGCCCCGCTACGTCCTGTACCTGATGATGGCGGCGACATTGGTCCTGGTGGTGGCATATGCCATCGTGGGGCACCTCATCAAGGACCTGGTGCACGACTTTGCCGGTGAGTGCTGCGCACAGCAGGGTCACGCTTTGGGGTGGGTAGAGAGCCGGGGGGATCCCTCCCACCTGAGACTGTGCTGTGGCAGGACCGGTGCTGCCGACAGCTCCATCTCTGCCCCTGCAGACTGGGCATTTGGGCCCAAGCCGGAGGAGAAGGCAGGGATGGCCGAAGGTGCCGTGTCGGAGGCAGAGTGGCTGGAGACGGATGAGGTGCTGGTGGAGCAGAAGGTGGAGGACGAAGGCACCGGCATCCTGCCTGGCACAGGCATCCCACCAGGGCTGCTTGCTCCATGCAGCTCCATCTCCTTTGCTGACTCCCCCGAGAAGAGGTTCTTCTAGGGCCAGGGGACACCTCTGCCACCAGCAGGACCCTGTAGCCCTGCCTGATGGGTCACAGCGTGGCCCTGGCCGTAGGCACAGCCCAGCACTGGCACCTAGCCTCCTCCTCCCTGCCCAGCAGTGGCGCACAGCCTCCCCCTCTATGCCCAGCCCTGTGCCCTGCTGCTCTCAGGGCTCCTCTTGGGCTGTCACGCCAATAAAGCCACGTGCCCCAGCCCTGCTCCCCCCTTGGCCCAGCACAGCGCAGGGTGTGGCAGGGCTGGGACATCCCGACCTTTGCCTGGGGTAACAGCACCCCTTGGCACAGCCATGCCACCCCTGGCCGTGGGCACGTGGGTGTATAAAGGTGGGTGCTTGGGGGTGCAAACCTATGGTGTGGAGGCACAGCCAGTGGTGGCAAGGGGTACAGATATGGATGCACACGTGGACATGGATACACCTCTGTATTAGGATTAATGAATTAGAGACAGAACCTCTGAGTGGTGCTAGAAAGCTTGATTTATTACTTGTTCTCACAGTTTCAGGAAGGTGGTGTTTGTGTTCAGTGCATGGTCAGAGGTCACAAGACCTCTTAACTACAAAGCCTTTTAAAGATTTATTAACTAATAAAATGCTGCCGCCCAGATTATTTATGTTATTAACCCAATCACTACTCAATTCGTCTTACATGTTTTGCCACAGTGTGGGCTTCTTCAGCCTATCATATTATGACATGCTAACCTACTTGTGCTACAGCTTAGAACTTCCTATAACCTTTATAGCTGCTTCTTTATTTACTATATCTTAAACTTTTAAACTCTAAACATTCCTCTACTTAGCTTGACATGTCTCTAAACTACAAATCCACATTCTCGCTTCTAATTTCTAAGTTTGGAAGCCTTTTCCAAGGTCTCAAATCAAATCCTGTGTTCTGTTCTGAGTTTTGGCCTGCAGGCACCTGTTTTTGAAGATTTTCTAAATTTTGGTTTCAGACACCTCTGGATGGGCCAAGTCAGTGCAGACATATGGGTAGGGACAGACAGATGGACAGCTGGATGCTGAGGCTGGCTCTGCCCCCACCTCAGTGCCTTGGCCCTGCCAGCTCGTTGTTCAGTGGCACCCACAGGTGGCCCCAACCAGTCTTGGGGAACAAAGCACCCTGAAGCCTCACTTGGGTTCTGGGTGAGGGCACTGGGGATGGGGGGTTGTTGAACGCACCTGCAACCTCTGTCTTAAATCCAGGCTGGGGCTGGATCCCTCCACCCCCAGTCTCCTTCTTCCCTTGAGGAATTGCCACAGGCAGGGTGTTCCTGCCAAAGTCCACTGTCCCTCCCTGGAGTGCTGCTGGCCACGCTCTGCCTCAGATTCCCTCGTGCTCTGGTGGGTGGGCACCCTGCCATGGTCTCCCTGAGCTAACCCTGTCAATATTTCACTCCTGACAGTAAGCAGCCACTCACTACCTGAGGACATGATGGGGTCCCACCAGGGATTGTCTGGGGACAGCTGGCTTGTGCTCAGGGGAGGGCTAGGGGTGGCCTGGCATTGCCCACTTTTCTGTGCTGCCCCATCCCCATGGAATCTGCCCCATACCTGCCAGCAGAGATAGGGGGAACCAGACAGAGTGGGCACTTCTCTACCCCATCACCCATCTGTTCTTCCACCTGTGCACCCACCTACCTACCCACCTCTATGTCTCTGCCTCCATCCACCCACTTATCCTGGGGGTGGTCCCCAGTCCTGGGCACAGGGACATGCCTGTCCTTCACCACGGTGGTCCTGAAGGTCGTGGCCACTGGGTGCTGTGGGGTGCTGATGCCTGAGCCAAGGGAGTGTTACCACCTCCCAGGAGTCACGTTGCCATGGTGCTTGGTGTCACTTTGTCCTCTTGGGACCAATAAAGTCACCTGTTGCCTTGGGTGCAGAGTGCAGGTACAATAGCAGCGGGGACAAAAGCTCACCTTCAGGAGCAGGATCCAGACGTGCCTGAGCTCTCCGCCCAAACATGCTGAAGCCCTTGCAGCCCCTCTCACTCTTGGTCCTGCTCGCCCTTGCTGCCACCGCCCAGGGTCAAGCTGGTAGGTGCCTCTGTGACCCTCTGTACTGCTGTGGTGTACCTCTGTACCTGGGGTGCCTGGGGAGATGGCCAGGCCCCCTCCAGGTATCAGATCAGCTCCTGGGAGACCTTTCCAGTGAGACCAGTCTGTCCCAGTGCTCAAACAGCAACTTTTGGGGGCAGAGCAGAAAGATGTGGAAACACCAACCTGCTGCCCCAGTGCTCCCCACTGTGCTGGGGACAGGTGAGCTGTGTCAGGGGTGGCTTCCTTGGTAAGGGACTGTGAGTGTCTGCCAGTGTTCCATCCCACGGGAGGTCTCATCTCATGGCGTAGGGGGGGTGGTGGTGGTGGGGGGTGTCCCATCCCCTAAGGACAGAGCTCCCCTGAAGCTGTCCCCATCCCCATCTTTTCCCTTCCCTGTCCCCCGGCCATGCAGGCACGGCCCCCAAGGTGCTGCAGCCGTGGCTCATTGGCCTCACGGCTGTCGTCGTCTTCCTCTTCATCGTCTTTGTGGTGCTGCTCGTTAACCGGCTCTGGACTCTCAGGAGGCACAGGTTGGATTGGTGCGGGGGCCGGGGGGTGCTGGCCAGGGGAAAACTGCGTGGAAAGTTGCCATGGCCTGGGGGCAGGGTTGTCCCCGGGCACCGCTCAGCCTCTCTCCCCTCGCAGGAAGGAGAACGACCACCCGGAGACCCTGGCGAGTAAGAGGTAATACAGCCCGGGTGCCGCGGGGCAGCAATGGGACATCTCCAAATCGGGGCTTGGATTCTCTCAAGGGTGGCCACGTTCCGGATGTGCCATGGTGGCTGTGTGCCCTTGGCATGGCGGGAGGCGGCTGGGCCGTGGCGGCCTTCGTGCCCCTGGCACGGCCGCGGTGCCGGTGCAATACCCGGCTGACTGACGTTCCATCCCTCCAGCAGGCTGGAGGCCCCCGGCCACGTCAACCAGGCGGCTGAGGACTTGGATGAGCTGAGCGACGACAAGCAGCAGAACAAGGCCACGTCCCTCTGAGTTCCTCCCCCACCCTCTCTGCCCGCTCCGGACGACCTCTGATGGGCGCCACACCCTCACCCCGTCCGTGGGGCTGGAATCCGCGCCGGGTTTCGGCGCCAGCCGTGGCCACCGTGGCATCTCCCACCCCGCGGCTGCGACCAAAGACCCGGCGCGGATCACCCGCTCCCCGGAGCGGAGCGGGGAGGGCGGCGGCCGGGGACTGCAGCGGGGCCTCCCCGTGTCCCCCACCCCTGGGCCTGCGGGCGGTCCCGGCCCTGAGGGACGAGGACAGGCCCCTCCCCAGATGTGCTCAGTAAAGATTTCCCCGGTCTACCCAGCGTCAAGCGCCTTGTGTCACCGTGCTGGGGAAGGGGCCATCCGGCACCCCCGGGTGCCACTAGGGCAGGGGACAGTGGCAAGTTCCAAGCTGCCAGACTTCGGCGACCTCGGCAGGGCGAGAGGCGGTGTCCGGCCACCTCGCTGCCCGACCACCCCGGACCGAGGGGTGGGCACCGAGGGGACACGGGGGGCTGAGGAGCACCGAGGGTGGTGGGGGGGCCTCGCCTCCATGGCCGTCTTGAGCAGTGCTTGGGGACAGGGACCGTGGGGACCGAGGGGGTCAACGTCAACCTGGGGGTCAGCGGCCAACGCTGACCTACGGGTGATGACAGTGACGTCACATCGCCAGGTGATGACGTCACGCGCATGCGGTGGTGGCGTCCCGTGGCCAAAGTCTGGAAGCAGAGGAAGTGGCAGCAGCTCTGAACCCCCACGTGAGCCACAGCTGCCCCCACCCAGGTCCTGTCCCCAGGTGTTCACTCCCTGCCGCCCCGCGGCCCCGCCTGGGGCTGGGGGTGCGGCCTGCGGGGTCCCAGCTCCGTCACCCTCCTCATCCGGGCCAAGAGCAGTCTTGGGTGAGGGTCCCTCCTCTGGGGTGATGGGTGCCCACTGCCTGGCAGGCCTCTGCTTTCCCCAGTGCCCCCCAGTGCCCTCCTCCTCCGCTGGGACACCTGTGTTCTCCCCGGTTCGGCGTTGTGCCTCAGTTTCCCCCGGGGCAGCGAAGGAAGGGCGGAGGCGAGCTGGAATTGAAGCATAGCTTGTTTAATTTTTATACATTTTTTTTTTTGTCTTTTTTTTTCCTTTTCATTTTTTAATCTTTTTTTTGTGTGTCAGTTTTTTCTTTTTTGTTTTTTTCTTCTTTTTTGTCTCTTTTTTCTCTTTTTTGCANGGGGTCATGCGGGGCCAGGGGGCACAGCGGGGGCACAGCGGGGCCCGGCCCCGGCTCGCAGCCCTGGTGCGCTCGCGGTGTGTATCGGCTGCGGCAAAGCGAAAGCGAGAATCCGGCGAACGAGTAAAATATAACTGCGGGG
>VXBU01001356.1:19020-32146 GCA_013400315.1 Bombycilla garrulus
TCTTTCTTTCTATTTTTTTTTCTTGTTCCTTTGTTTTCTGGCGCATCACCGGGATGGGGGGGAAGGTCCTCCTGGGATGGGTGGTCGGTTTTTTTTGTTTTTGTTTGGTTTTTGTTTGTTGTTTTAAATTTTAAAACAGTCTGACCCTTTTTCTTCTTCCTTTCCCTCGCTCTTTCCTTCGGATGTGGGTTTTGTTTATCATCGTCGTCGTCGTCGTCGTCGTGAGGCCGCGCTCTCCGTCGTCACCGCAAGGCTGGGCCTGGTGCTCGGGGACGGGGATGTTCCTCTGGGGGTGCCTAAAGCAGAGGAGAAGGGAGGCGAAGGGGCGGCACGGCGGCGGTTATCCCAGGTACCAGGACTGCCGGGAGAGAGGAGAGAGGTCTGCGTTAGTGCTCTGCCCCGCGGAGCTGCCCCGTCCCCCGGCCGGTCCCCAGACCCCGAGACAACTGTCCCCGTGCTGTGCCCTGCTCGGCGCACGGGGCTGGTGTCCCCATTCCTGCACTGAGTTTGTCCGTCCTCCGCACCTCGGCCACCCGCGTTTGCCTGGGGGCCGGTAGCTCCGCACCTTCACGGCAAAGGTGACTCTCCCGAAGGAACGGTGCCGCCTGGGGACAGGTAGGGGGTGACACGGCTGGGGACCCCGCGANTTCCGTTGGAAACGAGACAGCTCGGGGCCGCTGCTTCCCTTAACCCTTCCAGGCCCCACCACACATGACCAGAGCGCAGCAGGTCTCAGCTGCCCCTCCCGGCACACCGCCGCCTTCCCCTGTGCCTCAGTTTCCCCAGGCAGAGCATCCTTGAGCCCTGGGGAGCCTCCCCGAGCATGACTAGGGGCACCCATACACAGGGACCCTAGGGGTCCTTGTACTGCGAATGCCAGTGACTCCTGTCTCTGTACAGGGACTTTGGCCCCCTGCTCCTCCAAGGTTCTCTTAGTGCTGCCCCAGATCTCCTCCTGAGGGACCCAAGGCACTTGGGGTACCCACCCCATGTGCAGAACTGGGGAAACTGAGGCAGAGTGGAGGTTGTGATCAGAGCCGGGTCCCCCGTATTTTTCCTCTGGAACGGCACAGCACCCTCTTGTGTCCCAGCTCGTGGTTCCCAAATCTCACAGCCTGGCACAGCGCAGCACCCCTGGGTACCTTGTGTTACCGCTCACAGCCCCTAGGTACCCACACCCTGGCACAGCACAGCACAGCACCCTGAGTACTTCCCTCCAGCCAGGGCAGCACCCCGGGGTGCCCCAACACGGCACCATCCACACCCCCATTCCTCTGTCCTGTCACCTGTGTCACCTGCCAGGCAGGATTGCAGTCAGCACAGCTGCCCCCGCAGGGAATGCTGAGGCCAGATCCCTCATGTCACAAGTGAGGCCAGGAGCTGCCACCCCTGTCCTGGCACCATGACACTGCCTGCAGCACTGGTGACAGCTCCAGAATCCAGGACTAGTGGAAAGCCCCCGGAAAGGCACACATGACCTCCCGCTGCAGCTGGAGTGGCTGTGGGCACAGCTGAGTGAGAGCAGGTGCCTGGTCCCACACAGAGAGGGACCCATGGCCCCAGTGCCTTTGGGATGTTGTGGGCACCTAGGAAGGGTAGTGCCAGGTGGTGCCAGGCAGGGCACAGCCGGAGCACAGCAGTGACCTCCCACTATGACGGAGGACTCATGGTGGCCCTGAGCCACCAGCAGTGCCTGAAGCCCTGGCACCAGCTGCCTGTAGTGAGGATGTCATGGCAGAAATGCCCGTGGGCCACAGCGGTGATGCCAAGGCAGTGATGCCCACAGGAGCAAAGCTGGCAGTAGCAGTGCCAGAGCTGCAATGCCATGGTGGTGATGCCCATGGTGGAATTGCACATGGAAATAACCCCACAATGGTGACACACACAGCAGTGGTGCCCAAAGTGGCATTGCCCACAGTAGCAACACTCACGGAAGTGATGCCCCCATGGCGGGGATGTCCACAACAGCAATGCCTGCAGTGGCCACACCAGTGGTGGCAATGCCCACAGCGGTGATGCCACTGCTGTGGTGACACTCCTCGTGGCCTCAGACATGGTGGCAAGGCCACTGCAGCAATGGCCACGGAGGCTACATCCACAGCAGCAACATCCCACAGCAGTGATGCCACAGTGGCGATACCCGTGGTAGTGCCCACAGCAGCAATGCCCACAGGAGCAATAAACATGGCCGCAATGCCATGGCGGTGATGCCATGGTGGCAAGGCCCACGGCAGGGATGCCATGGTGGCAATGCCCTCAGCAGCGATGCCACGGCACTGGTGCCACAGCAGTGATGCTATGGCAGGGGCGCCATGGCAGGGATGCCCACATCAGCAATGTCACATCTGCCACAGCCACGACGGCGATGCCAGCACTGGCCATGCCCACGGTGATGCCACGGAGAGGGTGCCTGGGGTGAGGGCAGGAGGGTCCCCCCAGCAGCATCCCCGCTCTCACCTGTGCCTGATAGATACTCCCAGGATCCCTTGGTCCTAATCCCACGAAGGAACGGTTCGCAGGGGGCGTGCCTGGTGCAGAGTAGGCTGGGGAACAAACGAGAGCTCATTAACGGGGCTGCGGGTGGCACTGCCATTGTCCCCCCCCCGGGGCCAGGCCCGGCCCTCTCCCTGGCACTGCTGGGATGGAGCTCCCTGGCACCCAGTGCTGGTGACCGGGCGTCGTCCTGATGGCAGGTGAATGGAGCCCAAAGGTGCTGCACCCAGGGGTGCTGTGCTGTGCTCGGACGGTACCACCCATGGTTTCAGGGCGATGACCAAGGCTGGGGGTGTGAAGTGCACCGGGGTGCAGGCGCAGATGGTGCTCCCGACTGTGCCCATGCTGCAGCTTCCTGAGCTCAGCTGCCACGGGGAGAACGGCAGCCACCAGTTCCACTTGGCTACATCACCCTGCTGCCACCTCCATCCTTCAGCTGGGGATCCAGCAGTGGGACCTCCAGCCCCGCTGAGCTTCTGGGTTCAGCCCTGCTGGAAGCAGAGTGCTGCCAAGGGGAATGGGGGATTTGGAGCCAGCTGCACCCCTTGGGGACAGCCAATGTCCTCCTAATGCGTTCTTCCCTGAGCCTGCAGGATCTTGCACTCCTCAGTCCCTCCCCACGGCTGTGACCCCTTTATCAGCCAGGCCACCCCATACTATTCCCATGCTGTCCCCTCCAGATTGTCCAGGCTTTGGCTTCTCCATGCCGTGGGATCCGCACACCTGCTGACCAGCTTCTGGCAATCACTCATGCCCCATTACCTGGGGACAGGGTAATGGCTTGATCAGGCAGGGCTTGACTGTGTGGGGACATGGCAGCCACTTGGGGTACCATGTCCCATGAGTACAGCAGGATGGGAACAGGAACAACCCCCTTGCAGAGTGTGGTGATGGCACAGTGTCCCACCACTGTGGCACGCACCCCTGTGCCAGTCTGGGGCGACAATCAGCTCCCCTCTGGCTGTTGGGCCCAGCATCCAAAGGGCCAAGGCATTTATGGCCCCTGAGGTGGAGCAGAGGGCAAAGAGTTGGTCAGCCACCATGCCAACAAAGATCCAGCCACCTGCCAAGGGCTCTGGGGGACCTGCACACAGTCCCTGCTCTGCTGTCGCTTCACATCCTCAACAAGACCAGAACCCCCGGCGCCAAGGACCCCACAGCAGCAAGAGTACGACAGCCCATGCAACGCACCAGGCACACTGTCCCTAGTCCCAGTGCGACCCGCGTGCCAGCTGGTCCCCGTTCCCGGCGGCACAGCCACCACCATGGTGGGAAAAACAGACACGGAGAGGCCACGGCCTCCCCCACAGCACTGCTCACACCTAGGGTCTGGGCAGGACACTGGTTTGGAGAGCCCTGCTGCGGCTCCACTCATGCTCAGAGGGACAAGGGGCTCGAGCTGGTCCTTGGGACCAGCACGTGACCCCCTGGCTCAGTGACCACAGCAGCCACCTGCCCAAACCCTGTCTGCTCCGACCTGCCTGAGACCCAGCAAACTCATGGTGTGCCAGCTGCCGCCCTCTTCCCGGCTGCGGGGAGGCCACCTCCGCCAACATCCCCCCAGCACCGAGATGGGGGGACACCCTGGGGGGCTGCGAGAGGAGGGGGCCAGCCGGGCCGGGGAGCAGGGTGGGCGCCGCGGGTGCTTACTGGGTGATGTCGGCGAGGTCGTCCCTCCCTCGGAAGTTGTCGTGGTGGATTTGGTGTCAGGAGAGACGGCCAAGCGGGGCATGCCGGGGGGAGGTGGCGGCGCCAGCATCTGCGTGGGCAGGTAGTGGCTGGGCACTTTCACTTGACCACTTCCATTTAACTGGGGACAACACAGACAAAAAACAAACAGCACAAGCCATTAGGACGCACGCGCACACCAGCACGGCCAGGGAGCCCCGGGGACATCCCCTGGCACAGGCACAGGGTGTACCTCGCTGCGGACATGAGTTTGTTGGGTCTCAGAGCAGCCCTGAACGGTCGGCGTTGGCAGCAGGTAGGAAATGACGGCGGGACAGGAGGGATTTGGGGGGCTGTGGAGCCCATGGGGAGTCATGACCTATAGTGGTGCACACTGGAGCCAGGGTGTTGGTACTCCTCTCTACAGTGACAGGGGGGTCACTGAAGCACTCCCTGCAGGGGTAGGGGAACCCAGAGCCTCCAAAGGCTCCTGCACCAGTGGTCCGTGCCCAACCTGGCCATGGGTTGCTCCTGATCTGGTGTACATCAGCCCAGCACTGAGCCACTGGCATAGGGCAACAGCAGCGATGCCCCTCACCGTGGCATCAGGCCCTGCAGGAGACGGGAAACAGGCAAGTGGTGGGCAGGGGTCAGAGGGGCTCCCCAAGAGCTCTGCATCTGGGAGGCCAAAGGGGGTCACAGGACAGTGGGGAGCAGGAACACCCCCAGGCTCCAGCTTTGAACATGAAAGGCGCCCTTCTTAGGGTGTGTGGCGTGCTGGTGGTGTGGGGCGTGGTGTGTGTTGCATGTATGGGGTGATGGTTTGGGTGCTGCATGCATTGGGTTCTGTATGTGCACGGTGCTGGTTACAGAGGTTGTTTGGTGATGGGAGCATGGGGTGTGGGGTGCTGGGTGTGTGGGGCCCCATGTCTGTGGGGTGTGCTGGGTGCACAGTGGTGCAGGGCACTGTGGCAAGGGAAGGCCCACAGCAGCACAGTGTGGCTCTGCCACCTCTGTGGGGACACTGGGGACATGGGTACCGTGAGGAGCTGACAGGTCACCCGTGCACTCTACAGGTGGATGGGGCATGTCAAGCCCATCACTCTCCTGGACACGCTGGTGGATGGTGACTCCAGGAGATGGTCACACACCCCTGGCAGACACCTCACTCCCCCCCAACACCCCAGCTCCGGCTGACGGCTCAGCCCCGGCACCCAAACACCCACGGTGCCTCCTGCTGAGCTGGGGCATGGTACCTCCATAGCTGCAGACACGCGGTGCCAACACGGAGCAGGTGCAGCAGTGCTCCCGAACCAACGCACGGCACGGCTGGAGCTCAGCCCCAGAGAACACCCCACTGGTGCCACCAGAAGACCCCAACCCCGGCCACATGGTGGCAGAGGCGACGACGGCGGTGCCGGTCCAGGGGACTCTCCTCGGGCAGCCCGGCTGGCAGCAGCCCCTGGTGCCCACGGCAAGGCGAGCGATGGGTGCAGGGACAGAGCTGTGTCCTTACCGGTCCGGGCTGCTGGTTGGACGGGTCGCAGGCCAGCGAGACGAGATCTTTGAGCGGGTCCTGCGGGTTGAGATGAGGCGGGTACCGGATGGCCGTGTGTGGGAAGTAGGTGGAGGCCGTCTGGGGAAGGATGGAGGTGGTGGGGAAATGCAGCGCAGACGATGGGTGCGGGCTTCGGGCGATACCTTCAGGCGACAGCAAAAGGGGACACACCCCTGTGTCACTAGCTAGTGGCTGCACCAGCCCCCTGACTGCTCAGCGCTCACTCTGTGCCTCGATTTCCCTGGCAGGACACTCACCACTGTGCACAGCAATGACGGGACGGTGGTGCTGTGTGAAGCTGCTCAGCCGGGGCGAGGAGTCCTGGGGCGATGGGCTGTTGAAGGGGGATTTGTCCATCTCTGTCTTCTTCACGGTGGGGGAGATGCCTGGGGAAAGAGGAGTGCAACGTCAGGATCTGCCACAGGACCCCAAATCCCATGGCTGCTGCTATCTCAGTGCCGTGATGGGGGAGCTCATTCCGGGGGCAAGGTGCACCCCAGGGTCAGGGTCGGTGTGGGGAGGGTGGTAGCATGAGTGCGTGTCTGTGCCAGCACAGACTGCGTGGGCACCTCTGGGGGCACACTTGTGTGTGTGGATGTGTGCACATGTTGTACCAGTGCAGTTCTGCGTGCCTCTGTGTGTGTACATGCACACACGTGCACAGGTATGTGTTCCTGCAGGTGTGTGCATGTGGCTGCACACAGCTCTGTGCATGTGTGACCCACCCTGGTGGCAGAAGTGGGCGCCCTCATGGGTGCCACTGTGACCCTGCAGCCCCCACATGGCACCCACTTCCCGTGGCACATGGGGCTGGGGGCCAGAGGAGCTCCTGAGGAGGCAGAGGGGTGCCAGCATGGGGGTGACCTCCCCAGAAACCCCTGGAGGCAGTGGCTGCCTAGGTCCTTGAGGCCACCCCGGACCATGGGACTGAGCCAGGGCATTGGCGGGCACGTTAATCCCCCGACGCAGTGGCTTTAGCTCTGGCCATTTGGCCCGGGCCTGGTAATGGGTTTAGCCCTTTCTCAGCCGGGTGTTAGGAGGATTTCCCAGAACATCCCGTACAGGATTGCCAAGCCCCCCATGCCTCCAAGGCTGAGCCCCCCTGGCAGCCACACTCGCCCTGCCCAGGTCAGACCACCAGGAGGGGACAGATGCCCTGGCACAGCTTTCTCCTGCCTCAGTGTATCATTTTGGGGAGGGGGCTGCACCTTCCCCAGGACCCCCATGCACAGTCCCCGCACACAGCCCCAGGACACAGTTTGGGGGCTGGACCTGCATCCCCCAAACCTCCTTCCAACAGGATCAGTGCCTCCAGCCCTCCAGCTGGGCATCCTCAGGCTCTGGCAGGGCTAGGGGGCTGGTGTGGAGCGCAGCCCGCTGCTGGGGAAGGCAGGAGAAGAGGCAAGGGAGGAGGAAGAGGAGCAGCTTCTTCGCTTGCACCTTGGGGTGTGGGAGCTGCTGTGCCAGCCCTGCAGCATCGCTTTAATTAGCCCAGCCCCCCTTTCTTAATGAACAGCTAATTGGGGCTTGTCTAGACAGGAAAGGGAAAAAAACCACCAAGCCAGAAAGCTGTCCACAGTGATGTGGGGCTGGGGGAGCCGACTTGGGGCTGGGACAGGCTGGTGTGGGGCTGTGGGAGCAGGCGTGGGGATGGAGGCTGAGTTAGCCCTACAGAGAGAGCCCGTGTTGAAATGGGGGTCCCTGTAGCAACACCACGGCCCCTACAGAGCCCTGCCTGAAGTGTGGGGCCACAGACACATCTGGGCACCTATGGAGAGCCTGTGCCTAAATCAGGGGGGTTTGACGGCAATCCCACAAACCCCATGGAAAAGCAGCGGGGATGTTCTGGGGGACATGAGGGCAGCACCACAGCCACCACAGCCAGTGTGTCTTGTCACCTGAAGGCCCATAGGGACACTGGGGTACTGACAGTGCCCAGATGGTCACAGAGGTTGTGGCAGTGCTCTGCAGAATGCTGGGAGCAGGATGGGGGCCCCAGGGCACTGGAAGGGCACTGGTAAGGAGGTGACACCTACCCCCTTCCATGTCTTCTGTCCAGTTGCGGCTGCTGCTGGTGGGGGAGTTGGAGGAGGTGTAGTACTCGCCCCCAGGGCTGGTGTCGATATCATCCTCCATGGACCCCGACTTGTGCCGTTTGCTTCTGGGGACAGGGAAGGTTTGGGAATCAGGGAGTGGTTTGAGTTGGAAAAGACCTTAAAGCTCATCTTGTTCCAGCCCCTGCCATGGGCAGAGACACCTTCCACTATTCCAGGTCACTCTGAGCCGTGTCCCATCTGGCCTGGGACACTTCCAGGGATCCAGGGACAGCCACAGCTGCCTGTGCCAGGGTCTTCCCACCCTCACAGGGAAGTGAATCCATCTAACCCTGCTTTCTGGCAATGGGAGGCCATTCCCTTGTCCTGGCACTCCATCCCTTGTCAAAACTTCCTCTCCAGCTCTCCTGGAGCTCCTTTAAGCACTGGAAGGGGCTCTGAGGTCTCCCTGGAGTCACATCTTTTCCAGACTGACCATCCCCAGCTCTCTCAGCTTGTCATAGTTCAGTGCTAGCCTGTAGCAGGATCTGGCTGTCCCTCGCCTTCCCCATGACCGTGCTAGGGCTGGCCCCGGCACTGTCCTGGCACAGCCCCAGTGGCACCTACCCGCTGGAGGAGGTGCTGGGCAGTGTCCTCCTCATGCCAGTGCTGGAGGGGTTCAGGTCATAGGCCAGGTGGCCCTGCAGCTCCCCCAGGGAGAAGTTTGGCCCTGTGCCTGTCACCACCGGTGCTGTAAGGAGAGAGGGAGGTCAGGGGGCCCGGTGGGGAGGGGAGCCCCAGGGCTGCTGGGACGCTGCTGTGCCCAAGCAGCCGAGGGTTGGGCTGTGGCATCACAGTCACACTCACTTCGGGACACCTGGATGAGCTCGGTGACACTGAACACGCCCGAGGTGACGAAGCTTTCCTGGAAGTCTGTTGAATCTGTGTGGGAGAGAGGAGAGAGTGCTGAGGGGGCAACAGGACCACCCCTCCTATCCTGCATTGCCCAGTGGAAATGTTTGAGGGCACCCCAATCCCCATCTGTCCCCCTCCCCAGTCTCCACTCCACTTCCTGCTCCAGCAAGAGACCACCCCAACTGGTCCCCTCTGCTGAAGACACCCTGGACCTGCTCAATGCCTCAGTTTCCCTGTGGCTGAGAGTGCTGGCAAAGCTTGGGGCTGCACCCTCACCATGGGACCCCAGGGCAGCTGTTGTCCCCAAGGGCTGTGGCCTCAGTGGGACTCTGCTGGGTGTAGGACAAGGCTAAGGCCATGCCCAGCTCATTGCAGGGGCCAGGCAGCGGCTGGCTGGGGCTGGGTGACACCAGAGCCATAGCACAGGCAGCTTGACTATGTGTCATGGGCCCCCTCCCCTGCCATGACAGGGACTCTGGGGACAGGCTGGGGTGTCCCTTGTCCTTCTCCCCAAGCCCTGCCTCCTGCACTCACCCAGCGTGATGGGTTTGCTGTCCTCCTGGTCCGAGCCAATGCCTGTCCGGGGGCTGCTGCTCTGCTCTGCATCTGCAAGAGGAAAACCCAGCAGGGTGAGCTCGCCGTGCCAGTGTCAGCCTCCATGCCACTGTGAGCCAGGGCTGCCCACTAGCTGACTGCCCCCTCACTGCCCTGCTGGGGGAAACTGAGGCATAGGCTGCCCAGCAGCTCTCGCTACCAGCAGGACCACCACCAAGCTGGCATGTCCCCAAGCCACCGAAGAACAGTCACCAACCAGCCCCCTTGCCCCCCCCCGGCCAGCAATAGGAGCAGGGACAGCCCCACATGCAGGATCTGGGCACGGCTCCCACAGGAGGGGAACCTCCAGTGCTGGGCCGGGTGATAGTCACCTGCTCCAGCCTCCTGCCTCCTCTTCTCTCTCCAACCGCATCTGTGACCCAGTGCTGCCCCACCAGGCAGTATCACTGCAGTATGGCATAACCTGTGGCACCTTATCCTGCCTCTGCGCAGTTCCTGCAGGGCAGCAGGGCTTGGGGCAGCACCTGCCCTGACCCCTGGAACCCTGTCCCGCACTCCTCCCTCTTGGCTAAAAAAAAACCTGCCTTAGATGCTGAGCTCAGTGGCCCTGGCACGGCCTGGCACAGCTCAGACACTGCAGCCAGGAGCATTCTTCCTCATCTGGCTGCTCCCAAAACCCTTCCATAACTTTTGCCATGTATTTCTCTCCCATACTCTTTCTTTCCCCTCCTTCTCCATCCTCCTCTCACCCTTTGGCCTTCAGCATTTCTCTTGGCAGCCCTGGCAGATATCAGGAAAGGGCTGAGACAATCCAAAAACACCATCAAAACCACACAGCTGCCACTGCTACCCCATGTGCCCACCTTGGGATTTTTCCCTTTCTCCCTGTTTTTCTCTGCCTTTTTCTCCCCTCAAGTCCCTTGCACTCACATGTGGCTCCCAGACTGGTTATCCTTGGCTGGGCAAGTTATCCATGTGGAGCCGATGCCATCCCCCCACCCTGACACCTCTGTGTGCTGCCCAGCAGGTAGATTATCCATGGGGGCAGTGGGACTGTGCCACCTCCCAGCCTGACAGCCCTGCGTGCCCAGAATCCCCTGGGACTGCTCAGTGCAATGCCGGACCAGCCATTTTCTTTCCCTGCCCAGCTGCCGCAATCCCCTCCAACCATCCCTGTGCCAGCCTGGCACCCCACTGGCAGCCCCTGGCACCCTGCCTTGATGCTGCTCACCATCATCAGCCCCTGCCCCTTCCCGTGCCCGCACCCCTGACTCCCTCCAGGCAGCCATTTTAGGGAGCAGAAACTCCCCCTGGAGACAGGCGCAGGGTTTTTCCTTCCCTTCTCTCCATTTATCTTTTTCTGACCCTATTCCCCCATTTTGAAACGGCCATGTGCCCAAGTATTGGGGCGTGGGTGGTGGGAGTGAGTGAGGCACAAACCAGCTGGGAGGGAGGAGTGGCAGCTGGGGACCCCCCCCGCACATCCATGGGCACCGCATGGCCGGACACGGCCCCTCCTCGCCTCTAAAAACAACAAATCTGGCAGCAGCTCTGGAAGTGGTTAGTGGTGGAGCCCAGCCAAGGCGCGGGATGGAGGCTGGCAGTCACAGCCTGAGGCTGGCCTGGCTTCCCAGAACCCCCTACCGTGGCCTCAGGGCTCCCTGGACTCTAGTTGCCTCCCAGATGACACCCACTTGCCCAGTCCTGGGGTGCTCGGCCTCAGGGTAGCCCCCCAGCTCATGCCCTCTGAGTTGCCCACACAGCCCTCGGCTCAGCCCGGGGACCCACACTGCTGCTTGTCCTGAGGTGCCCCACACAGACCTTTGGCCACACCAAACCACCCCAGCCTGGTCCCTGTTCCCCTAGGGCACCCAGGAAGGCCATCACTAACTCTGGGTGCCCCCCGGGTGGGTCCCGTGTCCCTGTACCCCCACCCCATCCCACAGCACCATCCTGACCCAGCAGAACCGATGTCACTTCACCAACCCCTGGTCCTAAGGGACACTTTGAGAGCCTGTCCCAAAACCAAGCACTCTGCTATCACCCACAGCAGCCCAGAGAGCATCAGGGACTTTCCCGAGCTCGGAGGTTTGGCAGCAGGGCCAGCCCCTCCCAGCACCCTCGTGTCCGGGCTGATGAAGGCGGTGGGTGTGAGGCTGGGGCTGCAGGTTCGGTACCCCCGGCGCTCCTCGTGGCTGGGCGGCGAGCTCGCCAGCAGATTTCTGGCTGCCTCCTCGGCGTGGGGCGGCCGGGCCAAGCGCTGCTCTCACCGCCATGTGACGGCCGCCTGCACTGGCTGGCGCGCTAAAATGGCGAAGAGAGCCCTGGGCTCACGGGTCTTGCTCCCCACAAGGGGTGTTGCGAGGAGACTCCAAATCCAGCACCCAACAAGTGGCTCGACTGCACCAGAGAGGAGAAATAAGCCTGTAAAGCTTCCCATGTCCCCACTGCTTCGTTGTTCCCGAGCCCTCCACACCCCCTCAGAGGGCCAGGATGGGGGATGGAGGTGGGGGTGGTCCTGCTGCCACATTGTGGGGAGCTCAGGGGGGTGGCGGTTCAGTGCCAGGGTCGTCTCCGATGAGGCAGAGGAGAGTGCTCAGTGCCCAAACAGGTCGATCTTTTAAAAATAGCAGTGTGTGCCCGGGGGGAGCGCGGTCTGCCTGGGCTCTGGGCCGCGCTGGCAGCCTGGCCCCGTGCCACCCATTGAATTACGGATCCCGCACCCCGGCCCCGCTGGCAGGCACGGTGCCCCCGGGCCCCACGGCGACACCCGCCCACGGTCTCAGCGCGTGGGAACGACCCCCGGGCAGCAGGGCCAGCCCTGGGGGGTGTCACTGCAGGCCGGGTGCCCCCCGGGCTGGCGCAGCTGCGGGAGAGCCCTGGCTTGGTGCCGAGCGCTGACGGTAACAGGGCACGGTGTTACCGGCAGCGGCTCGGGCGCAGGCGCAGAGGCTGGAGGATGCTGGGGGCTGGGGGAGCTGCTGGCGCCGGTGTGAGCAGTCCCAGCCCCCCATCGAGGGCAGCAGCCTTCCTCCTTCTTCCCCAGCTCTGCCAGCCGAGGGCAGGGGATGGGCGGGGGTTCAGCGCTGCTGCCTGCAGGGTTCTGCCCCGTGCCTCAGTTTCCCTTGGGGCTGGCTGCGGGGAGGACTGCCCCCCGCCTCATGTTCCGTGGCCACACAGCCCCAGCACTTCCTCAGGTGTCACCGCACCCCTCCGGCTGGCCATGGCGACAGCGTGGACCAGCAGGATCCAGAGAGAACAGCCTGGACAGGATAGAAGACCCCTGGAGATTGGAGGGAGCCAATGTGTCGTGAGGCAGATCCCAGTGCAAGGGTTGGTCCGAGCAAGGCTGTGCGAGGGTGTGATTTGGGAGCCCTGCCCAGATGCCCAGATGTCCAGAACCCGCCCCTCATCCCAGTCTCACAGTGACCCGCAGGTCCGAGCGGCGCTGCCCGTCCCACTGTCCAGCCTTCTGCCGCCAGGCTGGGGTGGCCCTTACATAAACCCGGAACAGTTCTGCTTGTGTAACCTCCTTTATATAATACCCTGAACCGCCGCGTGTGCCGGGTAAATCCTGGCTGAGCCGAGCCGGGCCGGCCGCCGCGCCAGGGCGCGGGACCCCCCTCCCTCCACGCTCCTTAGAACTCCCCCCGCCACGCCCCGAGTGCTGCGGGGTGAGGCGGCTTTGCTGGGCCTTAGCCACTAACGCTGAGGGGGCGGCAGCTTCTCCTCCCCCCGCCGAGCGAAGCCCCGGGGAGGTCCTGGCCGGAGGCATTCCCCGAGGTGGCGGGGCGGTGGCGGGGGGGACGGACGCGCCCCGCTGCCACGTACGCCGGCCGCGGCCAGCTGGCCCGGGCGGGAGCCTGGGAGGCGCGAGCACGTTGGCCGGCGGCTGCGAGCGAGC
>VXBU01001356.1:35776-55578 GCA_013400315.1 Bombycilla garrulus
GCCCCCCCGCCGCACATCCAGCTCCGGGCTGCAGCGCCATCCCCTCCCCCACTGCGGTGTGCACAGCCCAGCCCTCACCCAGCCCCGCACCCATCCCGCACCCAGCCCTGCTCCTATCCTGCATCCAGCCCTGCTCCCATCCCGCACCCATGCTGCATCCAATCCTGCTCACATCCCCTGCCCTTCCTGCACCCATCTTGCATCCAGCCTTTCTCCTATCCCGCACCCATCCTGATACCATCCTGCCCCAAAAGTACCGGGGGTGGCGATCGCAGGGCTGGGCGCAGGATGGGAGCAGGGCCGGTGCTGCTCTGGGGCGCCCGGCACTCCCTGCACCCCACAGCCCTGGGGCCAGCAGGGCTGGGACAGGACTTGCTCAGTTTGCCCACCCGGGGGCACGGAAAGCCGAGGATATGGGGAAGAGCCAAAGGGCAGAGCTCGCCTTTGGCATGGACCTGGGAGGGCCGTCAGGGCTCTCAGCCCCTGCCAAGGCTGCCCCAGACCGCGGGTGGGGAGCGCAGGGCCGGGGGCTCATCCATCCTCCCCTCCCCGGCGTTGCCAGAGCAGCGGCTGGGAAATTGTGCTGACACCGGTAAAACCGGGTGGCGGGGGCGGGGGAACGCGGGCGCACGTGCTCGGGCTGATAACGGTGGGCCGCGGGGGCTGCGGGGAGCCCGGGCTGCCCGGCTGGGGGGGCCCTGCGCGGGAGAGACCCTCCCAACCCCCTGTCCTTGGGGCTGGGGATGCTGTGGGCAGCTCGGGGGAGCGGGCAGGCAGGTGAGAGGAGGCAGGAGAGGGCAGGAGCAGGCAGGCAGGAGGGAGCAGGAAGGAGGGAGGAGGCAGAATCAGGCAGGAGGGGGCAGGTGAGAACGGGCAGTGTGCCGGGCATGAGCTGGTAGGAGGGAGCAAGAGGGCAGCATGCTAGCAGGGAGAAGATCACTAAGCCCACAAGGCTGTAGTACAGTGATCTCCAGCACCCCTTGAGTGCTGTCACCATCCTGGCCATGCCATGTAGGGTCCCATTGATGTGGTGACTTCTTCCCTGCCTCAGTTTCCCCACCAAGGTGGGAGGCTAGAGACTCCTCCCATCAGCCACAGCCTGACAGAACATGCCCACTGCGGGCTGGGACCTGGCCATGCTGAGCACCCACCACCCAACACCCTGCAGCACTCCAGGGCCTCCACACTATTGCTCCTGGTCCATCCTGGTCTCCCTTAACCAGGGCCAGAGCGACCTTAACAGTGAAAGTGAGAGGCTGCCAGGCCTTATCAGAGAGTATTTACAGCCGCTGTGTTCCCAATTAGACAGTCAGGTGACTGCGGCTGCTGAGGACCCAGACACTGGGGTCAAGGTCGCTGGTGGAGGGGCGGGGGGTGGCAGAGGGGCAGCCAGCTCCCGGGGACAGCAGCTGGACACGGCACGGCCAGGGAACCTGCCAGCATGGCACCCCAGTAAGGTACACTAGGTGACACATGGGGACCCCACTGCAGATGCTGTGGGGGTCCTGGGCCCTGCCTTCAGCTTGGCCACTGTACTCTATACCTCCAGCTGTGCCAGCATAGGGTGCCCCCAGTCCAGCCCAGTATGCAGCAACCCCATCCCAGTCAGTACAGGGTGCCCCCAACACAGCATGCAGCACCCCAGTTCAGCCCAGTATGGCCATGTCTCAGCCCAGTACATGACACCCCATTTCCTCCCCAGGTGCACAGGACACCCACAGCCCCCAGCCTTCACCCTGAGCCCCCCCATTCCCAGCAGGGCACCCACCCTTCCCAGTGCTCTGCTGGGAATTGGTAGTGCCAGGCCCTGTTGGGTCCCTTGCTGTCCCAGAGCAGGCGAGTCACATGCATGGGCACGGGTGCTGGCAGCACATGTGCTCACACACCAGGAGACACGGCTGGGCAGGCAGGTCCTGACCACACACGCGTGTGCAGTCACGTATGTGCCCCACACCAGCCCAGCGTCCCACTGGGCGCTGGGGCAGGGTTTGGCCCTGGCTATTCCATGCTGGAGGCTGTGCCCTGCTTTCCACCAAAGCCACGAGGGCCTGGTAGTCCTGCCAAACCCCTCCCCTGGGTAGTGGGGGAGGTCAGATGCTCACCCTGCCTCAGTTTCCCCAGTGACACCCAACACATCGCATGGATGGCTGGGCAGAGCGTGTGCCCACCATGATTCACAACACTGGCACCTGATTTGCTGGCACTGCCAGCACCACGGTGGCCTCTGTGGTGCCACTGTCTGTCCCTGAGCTCTGGCCAGTACCAGGCAAAGAGCCACCAGTCCCACGTTCCCCCTGCCATAGTGTTGATGAGGGTGGGCTCATGGGGCCAGGGGAAATTAGCCAACGCAGTGGGCATGGGCAGAAGGTGCTGCCAGGAGGGGACCAATATCCTGCTACCCCTGCACACCTGGCCTGGCCAGAAGTGGCCATGAGCCACTTCATCGCCCCTAGGGCTGCAAGTCACAGACCCTCGTGTCTGGGAGCCAGCCCCGTGCAACAGCCCAGCCCTCACCTGGGATCACTCTGGCTCCTCACACACCTGGGGGTGCTGGGGGGTGGCAGGGTCTATGGGGGACTCCAGCTGTTGGCAGGGTGTCTGTGCCAGCATGTCACCAGCCAGGGACAACAAACCTGCCCAGGTAAAATACCTACTTATGAGCTTCCCCTTCCCAGCATGTGGGGAGGTGACATGACTGGTGTTGAGTACAATGGCTCAGGGACTCCAACTGAGACCCGCTGCTTGTTCTGCACATTGTGACTCAGTTTCTCCCTTTTGACTGATGGTTTTGAGAGCAGGTTTGACCCTTCGTGCGGCAATGAAAGCAGCCAGTTCCCCAGCAAGTCCATTGGAATCCCAGGCAGGTGAAGGAACGGGACCAGCATCCCCTCAGGGCACAGCAGGAGCTGCCCTCACCAATGCTATTGCTGTGACCTCCCCAGCTGTCCTCGCTGCCCCTGCCCCTGCTCTGGCATCAAGGGGTTGGCACAGTAGTCTGTGGCAAATGGGCACTGCTGGACCTCTCTCAGCTCCAGCCCTTGGGGATGCACCAGCAACAAGCTGCCCCTTCCCTGCCCAGGCTGCCCACCCACTCCTCTCAGCTAGTCACAGGATGTGAGGTTAACTCTGGGTTTAACTCCCAAAACTCCATGCTAGGAATACCCAGAGACAGAAGCATCCTCAGGGACCTTTGCATCCTCCTGCTCCTGGGCAGCTGGGATCAGTCCTGGCTGGGGGAGAGGGGCCAGGGTGGGGGGCACCCACCTGAGAAGCAGTTTGGAGAGAGGGAAGCACTGCAAGGTCTGCAAGGAGAAAGGTGTTTGGGAGCAGTGTCCCCAGCTGGAGATAGGGATGGGACAGATGGGGAGGGAAAGCTAAAACAAACTGCCCCAGAGCTGGCTGTGGCTCTGCCCTGCAGGCAGACAAGCACCCACCTCTCTCACGAACGAAGTACGCCAGGTAGAGGTCGAGCTCCTTGACAGAGACGCTGATGTGGTGGGGCTGGACGCAGAGGATGGGGTTGGTGCACTGGCCCGACTTAACCAGGCGCTCGCCGTCGGTGCTCTCCAGCGGGATCCCTTTGAAGAGGATGACCATGACCAGGTCCAGCCGCCACACCTTGTCCGCCTGCCGCAGGCAGTCGATGCGGCGCATCTTGCCTTTCTGGTCGGGGTTGGAGAGGACGCAGCATGAGGGCTTCTTGCCCGTGATGGAGAGCACGAAGTCCTCGCGGCACTCGGGCCGGATGTCCTTGCGCAGCTTGGCCAGGAGGCGTGAGGCCCATTTCTGCTTCACCTCCGGCTTCTCGCTCAGCAGCTCGTCCTTCACCGCTCTCTCCTCATCCTTCGTCATCCTCTTCTCATGCTTCTTGAAGTACTTGCGCTTGCGGGCCTGCAGGTTGAACCAGGTGTAGGCAAAGGCCCTGACGTGGGGGAGCAGCGCCTCAATGAAGGGGTGGAACTCATCCTGTGGGAGCAGAGGGACAGGGGGTCACTCCTGGTTGAGTCTCTCCAAACTCCCTTCCAGGGTGGCTGTGGAGCCCTGGGGACCTGCCAGGCTCATTCCCAGTGGGCTGTGTCCCAGTGCAACCAGAAGAAAAAGCTGTGGCAGCTGCATATGCCATGGGATGGGGATCCTCTCACCACACAGTGAGGTTGTCCCCGTTCCAGCAGACCTCCATAAATCCCACTGTCAGCAATTTTCCTGGGCCAGCAACCTGCAGGGAGCAGCTGGGCAATACTGGAGCCTCTGCCGCAGGGGCACAAGCACCTGTAGAGGTTGGCCACTTCAGCAGCACATGGACCCTCTCCCCTTCGCAAGATCTGCATGCCAGGATCTGCTCCTGCTAGGTGCAGAAATCCCACCTGAAATCCCAGCTGACACTGCGCCCACCAGAGCTGCTGTGCTGCTGTCAGGCGCTGCCAGACCACAACACCCCTGGTCCCCCATGCCTGCAGCATGCTGGGTGCTCCCGCTCGAGCTGTGGGTGCCTTGGACCTTTCCACTCCCTCTGGACCAGTGGGAAACTCCCTCTGTCTGCCCCAGCTGCAGCCAGCCCGGCAGCTGGCGCCTGGCCTGACACACAAGGCGTGCTCTGACTGCCTTTTTCCATTTGGTGAGCGCTGCTGGATGAATCCAGCCCCAAAAAGAAAACAAGGAAAATGCATCCCCGTCCCTGGCCCCTCCTTCCTGCATCCCATTTTTTTTTCCAATTTGGAAAATCAGTGCTTCCTGGCTGGGGGCCCCACAACCCCACCATGGGATGGAAAGGTGTTCGGAGCCTTCCTGGCGAGGAGCAGCACAGCTTGGTAAGCATTAGGCAGAGGATTGAACATCCCTGTGTGTAGCCAGGGCAGCACCAAGATGGTCCTCAAGGACAGGATTTGGCCTCTGGGGTCCCTTATGACTGTGGGGGGGGCGGGGAGGGGAGAAGGAGGAAGAGGAGGAGGAGGAGGAGGAGAAGGAGGNCTGGATTCCTGCTGTCAGGGCTGAGAGGGGGGTAGCTGGTGACAACCGCCACTGCCATGCCACAGGGTCATGCCTGGGGAGGGTGCCAAGGGCAAGTGCTGCTCCGAGGTGAGGAGGTGGCCACAGGCAGGAGCAGGGAAAGGACAGAGCTGTGGCTGTGGGATGGGGTGAGCGCTCCAGATCTGGCCCCACTCATCCCAGAGCAGCAATGCCATTCCCTGGCTGAAGCTGCTGTGTCCCAGAATGACCCTGCCTGGAGGGAACAATGTCCCCTGAAACAGGCTCCCAGCAAGGATCGGCCCCATACAGACCCTGCTAACTCCCACTTCTTACCAAGTCCAGCACAGATCCCATTAACCCTAAATATGCTCCCCCAGCACAAATCCTAACAATAGCCAGTGTGGGTCCCACGGCACAGCCCTGAGTGTCCCCTGAACCAGTGACCCTTACACAGGCTCTGCTGTGACCTGGCACAGACATCCCAGCACAGACCCCACTGTACCTGAACCCAGCACAGGCACCAGTAACTGCCAGCCCCAACCCCCGGCACAGCCCCACTCACCCCCCAAAAAGTCCCTGCAAGAACAGATCCTTCCTCATGGGACAGACCCTGTCACCTCTGGGGGCCACCAGCCCCTCTCTGGAACCAGAACTGTGGCCCCATAGGTGTCCCTCCCATGCCCAACAAGGGGCACAGGACTGTCCCCTCACTGGGGAGCCCATTGTACCCACAGGGACCCAAATCTACAGGCAAACCCATCCTAACCTTGGGGATGTCTAAGGGGACATCCATCCCTGCCCAGGGGACTAATCTTGCCAGAGGAACCCCTCTTTGCCTGGAGGATCCGTCTCTGTCTGGAGAACCTGTCCCCACCAGCTGCTCCCGGGGCAGCCACAGGGTCTGGTTCCCACTTCCCTCCCCAGCAGCAGCTGCTAATTCAGTGCAGCTGGGCAAGGGCTGGGCATGTGTCTTAAATCAGGGAAGAAGGTCAAAGAAAAGTAAGACAGGAGCCGAAAAAAGCAGCACTGAGTTCCAAAAACAATACTTGGCCGGGGCGGTGGGCGGCTGATCTTCCTTGGTGGCCGGTTATTCAGACGAGCCCGACAAATTGCTGCCATCCCCTGGCCCCGCCACCCCTCCAGGCAGCCGGCGGCAGGGCTGGCCGCAGGGCCAGGGGGACACCACGCCATTGTCCCCATCCCTGCTCTCCCGCTTGGGAAGTACCACCCCAGGAACGGCTGCAGGGAAGCATGGCAGGAACCAGGTTATCCAGGTTGGGTGAGGCAGCACCCTTGGGTGCTGCTTGTGCTCACTGTGGGGGCCAGGGGTGCTCGGTGCTCTGCCTCGGCATGGTACCAGCAAACCCCAGTTTCTGTGCTCTCTGCCACCACGGTGCAGAGAATTTGCAGCTCTCACTTGGACCCACAACCGAGATCCTCCAAAAACCCGCTGCGTGCAGAAGCTCCTGCAGCCCTCGGTGCCCCCGAAGCCATCGCAGCCCCCCCACTTGCCCGGGATTACGGCAGGCCAGGAGCTGTACCCAAAGCCAATCAGCCCCTCGCCAACTTTCCCTCCCGTCTGGCTTAACCCGCGCCGCGATGCCGCGGTTAAGCCGCTTTAGCAGGGCAGGCGAGGGCGGCTGAGGGGCACCAGGACAACCACATGGGAATGGCTGCTGCCAGCTGAGGGGACACGCATAAAGGACATGGAGACGGTTCCCAACCGTGCAGCCTGTGAGCCCCTCAGCTGGGCACACCAGCTGGCTTCGCACCGGATCCACTTGGGAAGGCAAAGGCAGGGATGCACCGTGTGTCCGTCCCAGTCCCAGATTCCCACCGGGTTCCCCCCATCCAGCAGCCCGAGTGCCGGCAAAGGACTGGTTAAGTGTTTCTCCTGCTGTTTTTCCTTTGCGGGGCTGGGAAGCAGAGACGTGCTGCAATACCCCAGACGAGGCTGCTCCTGGGGCATTTCCGGATGGGAATCTGGCAGCAGAGCCTGCGCTTGGGCCTCATCCAACCCAGGCTTGTAAAGCCCTGCAACCCAGGCAGGAGCACGCCTGCGTCGGGTGCTGCCGGCCCTGCTCCGGGCCCCCCTGCACCCCCTTTCCAGGGGCTGCTGGAGCGCTGGCTTTCCATGCCAGCTGCTGTGAGGGGAAACTGAGGCACAGGTCAAACCCAGCTCTGTCTTGCAGTGGAGTGGGGAGAGAAAGGAGGGATGCTCTGTGTGGAGCTGGGCATGCCATGAAGGATTAATTCCTCTGCAGCCCAGAGTTTGGCAGTGCCAGGGATTGGGAAGGGGCACAGCTGAGGTGCTGCCTCTTCCCACGCTTCTGCCACCGGCTCGTCAGCGCTGGGGCTCTGTACTCCGGGGACCCTCCACCCTGGGGACAGGAGGGATGCTCCGTGCCACGCAGGGACACGGCACCTGGTACAGGCACTGCGGCATGGGCTGGCCGCCCTCCGAGCGTCCTTCGCTCCAGCACCTTGTCCAAACAGGTCGGGCTCAGTGAAACAGCCTGAATTTTCCAATGGAAAAAAAAACACGTTTCCTCAGGAAATTCCCGAGCAGTTTTCACGGGGGAGGCACTGGGGTGAGGGCCGGAGGAGGAGGAGCGGGACGGGAGGGGTTAGACACCTCGGCAGTTGGTTTTGCTCCCCACCTGCATGGCCTCGGCTGCGGGGAGGAGCGGGATGCCATCCCCACCGCGGGCAGGGCGCGACACAGGACAACCTCACTGCTTCGCGGCCCTGCGGGGACCGCACAGGGTTTACTCCATGAAAGGATGCTCAGCTGCCCCTCCAGCAGCCGCACACCTCCGAAATGCTGCCGGCTCCCATGGCCGCCGCTGCTGCCAGGTCTCACTCCCCGCGGCCCTGCGAGCCTGGGCAGGGGCTGGCAAGTCGGGCGCCGGGCTCTGTGCCCCCATGGGAAGCCTTGGCTTGGTGGCAGGGGGGTTGTGACTACAGAGGTTCCGGTAATCCTAAAAATCCCGGTACCTTAAAAGAGCACTTGCTTTCCCCTCACCAGAGCCCGCGGATGCCCTTAGCACGGACTGCGGAGCCTCCGGTAGCCGCTTATAACTGTTCGCTGAAGCGGCTCTGGGTAATGAGTTAACCTGGTAATGAGACCTGTTGCCGAGACAGATGCAAATGATTGGGAAGTGCTCATTAGAGGGGATGGAAGGAGGCACTTAGGCCCTGAAAGGCACCCAGACCTTCCCGGGGCCGCCCTGCACCCTATTAGAGCCCATTTTACAATAATTGCTCCAGAGGAGGAAATCTATTTGGATTCATCATAAAGTATTTATTAACAAGGGCTTATTCATAATTTTTGCTTCTCGCCGGTGTGGCGCAGCCGGGTTCCCCGGCCTGCTCCGCATCAGAACGCAGTTTCCCCGGCCCGGGAGAGCGGCAGTGCTGCTCTGGGGCAGAGCAGTGAGGGGGCACGGGAGCAGCTGAGTCTCCCAGGGCAGGTACGAGCTGTGGAGGCCTTGCCTGTGCGCACGACATAGCTGCCCGTGGGGCAGAACACTGTTACAGCCATATTCCCCCCTCCAGTTCCTGGCTGACCCAACCCCTCGCTTGCAAAACCCTTCCTGCAGCCCACACCGGGGCACAGAGCCTCGGTGCCCAGGGCATATGGCTGGCACCACTGGCACACGGCAGGACACCGTGCAGCCTCCTCGCAGTTTCTCTCTTCAGATCCTGTGGCTTCTTTTTTCTCCCCAGAGCCTTCCCCAACCAACATCCACACATGGCTGGGGGCTGTGAGTGGGCTGGACAGTTCCCACTACGGGTTCTAGTGGAAGGGTGAGCAGAGATGGGGCAGAGTGGGGCTCCTACCCCTCATTTCCTGCCGCGATGCTCAGCCCCGCTCAGGATCAGCCCAGAAGGAGGTGGGTGGGCTCGTACAGCCCTGGTGCTCACTACGCACCCAGGACCATGATGACTCTGCATCCCTCACTGGGACGCCCTGGGGTCCCCACATCTGGCGCTGCCCAAAAGAGCCCCGCCTGATCCTCTGAGCCACCCTGGAGCAGGCAGGTCCTCGCCGCCCCCGGGTGCCGGGCCGGTGCCCACCTGCCCGCGCCTACGTGCCGGGGCGGGAGCGGTGCCGGCGCTCGCCCTCGCAGGTGCTGCGGCTGCAAGCGGGGGCGCGGGGAGCGCGCCGAGGCCGCGGGTCACAGGAGGCCGCGGCGGCAGAGAACCTGCCAGTTGCTTTGGAAAACAGCAGGAAGAAAAGCAGCTCTCTTGGCAGCCCTGGGCGCTGGTGCCAGCGCTGCCTGGGCCCCCGCCAGCCAGCACAGCCCGCCCTGCAGACGGCAGCTGGGGGTGGCCCAGGTGGGATGGAGCCGGAGGGGGCTTCTCTGGCGGCACGGTACGTGCCCCGACACTGTGCCCAGCACCGCCTCTGGCCTGCCTGCGTGCACCCCCACCCCCAGCAACAACTGGCATTGCCGGTCCCCGGGTTTCCTAAAGCACCCCAAACTGGGGAGCAGTGTGCCCAGCGTGCAGGGAGGGGTACGGATGCCCCACGGGTGTATCCAGTAGCAACACCGCTAGCACTGGGTGGTGGAGGAGCCAAGAGGGTTCTGCTGAGGGAGACTCCACGGTGTGAGAGCCCAAAGCCACTCGCTGCTTTCCTGGAGACTCACTTGGACTTCCCAGGTGCCTCAGTTTCCCCAGGTGCCGTCTCTGCACGTTCCCTTTGGGGTTTGGGAGCCGACGGTTTGGCTCAGCCACTTTCCCAGGATGACCCCACCCGCTCCCAGGGTGAGGCGCTGCCTTTCCAAAAATAAGAAAACTGAGGCATGTCACCTGCCAGACCAGGCTCTAGAGGTCTGGGAGAGGTCTGGAAACAGCTCAGGGGGTCCCAGCCCATGGTCAAAGAGATGTCCCCTCATCCGGGGAAGCATCCTGTGGCCAGAAGCAGCAGAGCAACGTGGCTTCCCAGCTGAAACGCCCCCGGGGCTCCAAGGAAGGGAAATGTTTTATGGAACTGGAAAAAAAAAAGCTTTGCCAACGGGTCCTGGCACTGCTAGCTCCTCCACCCTGCCCTGCGTCAGCGTGGGGCCCCAGGAGTGGCCCCTCCCCAGCATCCCTGCTCCTGGCACATGGTGGGGGCTGTGGTGCTCGAGACCCAGTGCTTTGCCCGTCCCAGATCCCAGGGTCTCAGCCTGGGAGCTGCCAGGATGTGACCCAGGGATGGAGTTTGTTCGCAAGAGCACAGAGGGAAACTAAGGCAGGAGATGTGTTGGGGCTGGCAGCACAGTGTTCACTCTGGGGAGGGGGCACCACCAGAAAGGGTCCCTCCAGCCCCCCCGGGCTGGGCCCAGGGCTCTGAGCCTGGCTTTAGCCCCTGACGCAGGAGGTTTTATTTCCCTCCCAACATATTTTTAGACCTGCCTGCTTTGTCCTGGCCTTTCCAAGAGGGATTAATTCCCCCCCATCATGCTCCATTAAAGGTGTAGGGGTGCAGAGAGGTGTCCCGAGCTCCCTCCTCCGGATGCCTGCTGGGGAGCATTGGCACTTGGGGGTATCTCTGCACCCCACGATGGGCAGTGCTGTGCTGGGTTTGCAGGGCTCACTCTGCTGCAAATCCAATCCCTGGAGCAAGTCAGTGGTTAAAAATAGCCCTGGCCTTTTGCCATGGAATTGGCCACCATGCAGGAGGATTGGCCACCCCGGGGCCCTGGAGGTGAAGAGTTCATGTCCCCCACCTCCAGCCCCAGTGCCTTTCCTGTACCATGGATGTGCCAAAGGCTCAGCCCTTCCTCCAGCATCTCATCAGCTCCCTGGGTGCTCGGGACAACCTGCCAGGACCCTCCACAGAGAGATGGAGAAACTGAGGCGCGGGGTGGTGCCTGGAGATCAAAGGGGCTGGGCATGTCCCCAAAGGGTGAGCTCTGAGCCTGGCCAGGCCCTGCACCCCAAGCACTGAAGGGTGGGACTGGTCCAACGGGGTGGAAGGGGGACGTTCATTCACTTTCGGCAGCTCAGCAGAGCCTTCCTTGGGAGATTCAAAGGCTGAGCCTGCCTGGGTCCTATTTCGGGAGGGTTTTGGATGCCTCCCAACTGACAGAAGTGGGTGGGGGCTGACCTGCACAAAGGGACTCTGTTTGGGGTGCTGGGCTCCGGTGATGCCCAGCGCGGAGGCTGGTGGCTGTGGCCGGTCCCCTTGTCCCGTCTGTGATGGGTCAGCAGCCCAGGTTGGAGCAGGGGGCGAGTGCCCTCCTCCCATGCTCGCTGCTCTTCCCCACCTGCATGTAAACTGAGGCCTGGAGCAGGACTGCCCTTGCCTCCCGGGTGCTGCTGTAACCGCTAAGTGACACTGCCATACCACGGAGACGGCTGTGCCAACCTGCCTCGTGACGTGGGCTCCAACAGCCACCCGCTCTGGGCTACTTGCCCAGGCTGGCCCTGAGCCATCCTCTAGGGGAGTCCAAGGTCCCCCAGTGGGGCTGGGTGCTTTGGGAGCCAATACCCCTGTAACAACTCCACGACAGAACAGGAAAAACCCCTCAACAGGCCAGATCCCACCAGCTCAATGTCACTGCAGGGCACCCTGGGGTACCAGTGTAGCAGCGCCACTGGCCCTGGGACTGGGGGCCTTCCTGCATCCCCTCACCCTCCCCCCACTGGCCACCTCAGGGCCTGGGGGGCTACAGAAAGCTCACAGGGCCGCAGAGCCACGACAAACCTGTGCACATTGCACACTGCCTGCTGCATGCAGAGCTGTGGGCGCCCACGGGCACTGGCAACAGAGAGCCTGGGATGGGGTCTGAGGTCCTCAACAAGGTGATGCTGGGCAAGGTCCTGGCCCTGTCCCCACATGGGACACAGCAGTCACGGCTCGGCCCTGGCTGCTGGTGGTGACTCCTCTGTCCAACCAATTCCCCACCGCAAGGCGAGGAAGCTGGTGAGCGCGTCCCAGTTCCCTCCGGCAGTACCTCAGGATGCGATGCAGTCATCGTTAATGCATCTGGACTCATTTATGGGGATGAGAAAATGTTTCCAGGTTTCCCACAAAGTCCCATTAAGATCCCAGTCCCACTCTATTTTTAGTGCCCTCATCAACAACGCCTTTCCCAGCCACCTCGGCGCTCCAGAGCCCCATGGGGCTGGCGGGGGCACCCTGGGCACACGCCTGCCTGGCTTTGTGGGGAGCTGAGCTGCACCCAGACTGGGCAGCTGGAGGGGGCAAACCCTGGCCCTGCACTCCCTGACCCAGCAGCTTTGCACCCATGGGTGCACTCTGGGAGTGGGGGTGCCCCAGCTTGGCATTTGCTTGGGAGAAGAGAAAGAAAGAAACATGGTGGGAAGCAACAGAGAAAGCCAGCCCAGGTCACTGAGTCAGCAGAGGCTGTAGGACCCCAGTCACCAGGGAGGATGGAGAGCAGCTGGGTCTGAACATCCCTGCAGGTGTAGGGTCACACCCCGCAGCACCAGATTGTCACCTGGCAATGGCCAGTGGCTGGCCCAGCTAACCCATCCATCAGCAACCCCCAGCACCCTGGCGGCATCTCCTCCCAGGCAGCGGGTGCCCACAGGGCTCTCGGAGCAGCTGGCAAGGGCACGAGGATCCTGCCCTCGGCGCTGCGCCCTCCCGGGCTATCTATAGCCATGACCTCAGCGAGAGCCGGGGCAGGACCCGGCCGTGCATCGTCCCTTCTTGGCAGGGCCACCGCCTCAGCCCCCACCCGGCACAGAACTGCCGCCAAGCCGAGGCTTTTATCCCGTACATTCGCTAATCCGATGGGATTCGATGTCAGGGGCTGCCCACGGGAGGCTCACAAAGGCCGTTTCCAGGAGTGCTCAGCCAAGCGGTAGAGAGTGCCAGCCGGGAAGGGCAGTCGGCAGTGCTGGGTGTCATCGCGTTAGGTGACAGGGTCTGACCCGGGGGCTGGACGGGAGGGAATGTGTGTGACCCGGCTTCGAAGAGGTCGAGCAGGGGATGTCCTTGCGTAGGCAGGGGTGACATGAGGACACCCCGCAGCTGCGCCCCGTAGGCGTCGGGGTCACAGCCTCCCGCAGAGCCGGGGGTCGTGGGGAGGACCAGCTCGCTCTGTGCCGGCTGCCCCGGGGGAAGCGGGGAAGGGGTGGCCCAGAGGAGGGGAATTTCCCCGGCTTTTTTCTCCAACAAACTCCTTGGCTTGTGCAATTAGAGAAATTTGTTTAACAAACTCCCGGGGGAGCGGAGCGGGAAGGTGGGGTGGCGCGCGGCCAGGGCGCTGCTCACACAGGCCCGCACCCTCCCCGCCTGCGCCTTTGATCAGCAGCGCACCGCGCCGGGGGACGGGAGCCGTTCCCTGCGGCCGGGGCCACGATGTGCCACGGAAGTGCCCCGGACCCTGCGGACACAACGCCCGTGGCAACCCCTTGCTACGTGTCCCCTCAACTTCTGCTTTGCGGCCATCTCCGCTCATCACCCTCATTCCCATCTCCCCCGTGCTCGCCGGGGTGGCACGACCCTGGCACCCTGCCACGCTCAGCCTCCAACCTCGCGGGCAACAGGCGCGCACGCGTGTGTGCCCCACTGTACCCGTGCGCAGCGCAGGCTCCGGGCGTGCACTCGCCCGCTCGCTCCCGCTCTCTTTCTCATGCGATGCCATTTCCATCAAAAACTCTTTACTCGGCACTTTTTCCCTCATTGGTATTCACGCCGCGCGCTCGCTGTCCTGGCGCACAGGTTACTAAAGGAGATTTTGCGGCGCAGCGTGGCGGGGGTCACATTTCAGCCTGCGCCGTCTCGCTTTCCCAAATCGCTGGGCAGAAGCCAGGGACGGCGGGAGGGGGTGCAGGATCCGGCACATCACAGCTCCCGCCAGGCAACCGTGGGACCGAGCGGCCTCGTCGCCTGTGGCAGCGGGGTGAGGCGGGCTGGCGGCGGCGGCTCTGCAGCACACAGTGATGGGTGGCTCCCTGGGGACGGCCAGCAGGTCACCGGCGCTCGCCGTCCTCCCTGCAGCCCCACGTGCCTGTGCAATGTGGGAGCACCTGGAAAAGGGGGTCTGAGCAGAAAGGGGGGCACGCACTTGGCATTGCCACCGCTCGCCAGCACCAAGATGAGCCCTGGGTGACATCCACCGTGCCCCTGGTAGGATTGTACCCCCAGGATGACATCCTGGGGTGTGGAGGGAGCCGTGGTGCCTCTCTTTTTTAGAGGTGGTTTGGGGAAAGGGGAAATGTCTGGGTGGAAAATCAACATTTCTCTCTCATGGACTTTTTCCTTTGAAAGCAAAAATATTTCTTGGTTTTTTATTATCAGAAACACGTTGGGGGTTTTTTTGGACAAGAGCCGGTCAAATACCATTTCCCCGTGAAGGGAATGCAGGGGCCCTTTGCAAGGAGAGCGAAAGCCTTCTTAAAAAACAAAATAAAACCCCCAATTTAAAAAAAAATCCACCTGGCTATGAACTGGAATAAGCTCCCAGGGCAGAAGGTTCAGCAGGAGGGCCGGATCCTGGTGTTCCCGTGCCAGGCAGTGCTGCTGGAGCGGTGGTGGTGGTGGGGAGGGCAATGTCCACGGCAGGCAGCCCAAAGCCCAGACCTGGGGATTTCGCCCAAAATGCTGCTCAGCGCTGGCTGCTGGCCGGGAAAGGAGGATTAATGCGCTTTTAGAGCAGTGGTGAGTTAACTGAGAAATCAATCCTTGGCAGTGGCTGGCCCCAGGTCCCCCAGCGCGTGAGCGCTGCCGCACCTGAGCCACGGGATCCTTTCCCAGCTCCTCTCCAGCACTTGGGAAGCTCCGGGTCTTGGCGGCCGGTGCAGGGCATTGGGTCCTGGCCAAACTGGCACAGAGCGCCCGGCCGCGGGGGATGCCTGCCCAGGGCCGACGTGACGGATGGCGAGCTCAGCCGCCCGCCCGGGTGTGAGCCAGGCCCCAGGATGGCCGGGGGTACCCCGTGCATCCCCTCCCTGCAGCTAGCATGTCCCAGGGGTCTGCATACCCCCCTGGAGGGTGAGCTCTCAAGGTTTCTGTCTGCCAGGTCAGGGAAGGAGGCTGAGCTCAGGCTATTGCCTGCACCTATTTGGCGCATCCAAAAGCATCTTAGTAATGAACATCTATGAGGATTTAGCACCGGGCACTCCTGGCCCACCATGAAGCTTTTACCCCACTCAGACTCAGCTTCACCAGCAGCCCTCAGCCATGCTGTGTGGACATCACCAGTGATACCACATGATTCTGGCAGGGCTTGGCAACCACTGATGCCCTGGCTTCTCCCATCGCCTTCGCCACCCTGCCTCGACCTGCCCGGCACGCCCCAAGGTGCTATGGGAGAAATCTTCTCCCCATGGATCCCTAAGGAGCACATCCCTTCCGCCCCAGGGCCCTGCCTGCACTTCCCAGCTTGGGTGCAAGGACTGATGGGGACAGCAGCCCCCTCCCACGGGCAGCCAGCCCCCTTGGAGGTGCTCTGTTACGGCACCGCCATCCCTGTGCAGAGGAGCCACAGCACGGCTGGGGGTGGCAGGCAGCGTGCCAGCTTCATAGGGAGGGATTTTACCTCCCCGACAGCTCTCCTTCTTCCCCTCCAGTGAGGGACTCTGGAGATGCTCCCCTTCACCGTCACTATCCCCATCCTGCCACCGAGGGCTTGGCTCGTGGCTAGAACAGGTGCAGGCACAATGGGAGTGACAGGGGGAAAATGGGGACCCCTTGGGTTGCAGGGACATGTCCAGGGGCCAGGCACAGGGATGGCTGGCACAGGCACCATCGGGCAAGGAAGGCGGGTGAGCAGACAGGGCAAGCTGTCCCTGGGGCCATTCCCAGAGAACCCTGCCTGGCAGGGACTTGCCTCCACCATCTCCAAAGGTGGGAGATGCTGACACTCCCTTTCCCTGCGAGTACCAAACCCCTATTCAGGCCCTCCTCGCCGTGCACAGCCTTGGTGCCACCGTGGCAGTTCTCCCCTGGGGCCCTGAGCTCCCCATTCCAGGGCTGCCCAGGGCTCCTTGGGGAGCCGCCTTTCTCGCCATTTGCTGTGCCTTGATAAGGGCTGGCTGGGCCGAGCCCTGCCATGGTTCCTCTGCCCAGCGAGCCTTGCCATGCCAGCACTGCCCTGGCTGCACGGTCCACGCCACAGCCACCCCTGCAAGTGAGGAAAACCACTGGGTCAAAATAGGATCAGGCTACAGCTCCCAGCATCCGTCCCCAACCCTACCAGGCTCACAGGAATAGAAAAGCACCAAAGGGAGCTATTCCCAGTTGCTCCAAGAGCTCCGGGCAGTGCTCTGGGCTCTGGCAGCTGGGCTTTGTTCAGCAGTCTGCAAAGGCGTGCGCACACCCGCAACGCTGAGCACGCGGTGGGATCACTCCCTGCCCCGGTGCAGAGGGAACTGCGGGCACGAGGGACCTGAACCGCGGTCAGGGAGGGAACTGTGGGCAGGACAAAGCTGCCCAGGGAGGGGAGAAATCGGCAGGTACCTCAGAAAAGGGTGGCTGATTTACTGCATGAGGCCCCAGACAAGTTCAAGGTGATGAGGGGGAGAGTGGCACAGCATGAGCACCGGCCAGCAGCCCCTCATGCAGCTAGCTTTATCCCATCTGCCTCCCTGCGTGCTCATTCTGGCCCTCCGTCCAGCATCAGAAACCTCACTGAAAACAGGATCTATCTGTTTTTCCCGGGTGAGGATTTAAGATGGAGCAGGAGCAGTGGGCGCGAGCAGTGGGGCAGGGCTCGCCAGGGCAGGCGGGCACGGCATGGCGGGCGCCGCGGGGAAAGCGAGGATCTCCCGAAGGTTGCATTTAAAGAACAGCCTCATTGTTTTTCCCAAACAATACTCAGCAGATGGGAGAATTGAAAGTGTGTTGCAACCTTCCCTCTCTTCCCCCGCCATGCCCGGCTTGCTGCTCCCATCCCTTGGCAGCTGATCTGAGATCCCGGCTGGAAACCAGTTCTCCGGAGCTACTGGTGGAGGGGGTGAGCACCGGTGCTGAAAAGCCCCGGCGCTTTTGGAAAGGGGGCTTGCCAAAGGATGCCCCATGAGATGTGCCCAGCAGGCAGCTCCCTGCTCCAGCCACGTGCCTGCAGCAGTGGTGGCAGCCGAGTGATGTGTGGAGCCTGGCCGTGGCAGGGGAGAGGTGGGATCCCCTCAGATGCCTGGAGATGTGGCTGTGAGCATGCCACGTGGCCACAATGCTTCCGGCTGCCCAGCTCCAGCCCCCAGGCCCCAAGCTGTGCCTGTTCACTGCTACCAAGGTTTGTGCCAGGCCAGCTTAGCCAGGCGCTCCCCGACGCCCCTCGGATCCCGAGCCACTGACTGTGGCACACACGGGGGACCGTGCCTGGCCACTGGCTCTCGGTCAGGCAGTGCGGGTGCATTGCCTCTGCCATCCCCAAATCAGCTCTGCACCCCTAGCATGGAGCCTGGGAGGGGGAAGAGGGTCTCTGACCAGACCCTGGTGGGATACCCAGCTTCCAACATTGTGGCTGCCTTGGAGGACGGTGCACATCTCACTTTATTTCCATCCTGCAGGTACCAGGGTGGGATGCTGGGACTGTGCTGGGGGCATTGCCTGTTACCAAGCATGAGCCAGAGGTGTGGAAGCATCACCAATCATAAAATTTGCAATATTCCCCCACCAGAAATATCCCAAATCTCCCCCCACTGCGGACCCAGGAGTCAAGGATAACCGTTACAGCTTTGGAAATCCCTTCGGCTTCTAAGGAGCAGCTCCCAGGGGACACACGTGCAGGTCCCTGGCAGGTGCTCAGCTCCAGGGTTATTCTGGAGCCCGGGCAGCTGGACACCCCCCGCCCCCCACCCTGTTTCCCCATGGGCAGGGTGAGGCCTCGTGCGTGGCGGCGGTTCCGGTGCTGCTTCCCTGCTAATCTAGGCAGCTCCCTCTTGACTTCCCGGCCTGTCCCTGAGGGGGGACAGAGGTGAGCTGTGGAAGCGGGAGGAAGTCCCCAAGCAGGGACACAGAGCTGGGGAGGACACAAAGCCACCCTCTTGCCTGACGGGAGACACGACTAAGGCCGTGGCCAGGAGCGTGTCACGGGTGATGCCTTTGCCAGGGCTATTTTGGTGCCGCTGGGCTCTCCAGCTTGGGCCTGTTCTGGCTGGGAAGGGCTCCTGCCTGAGGGGTCCCGCGGTCCCAGCGGCCGTGCCGGGCTCCAGGGGCTGGCGGTGGTGTGGCGGGGAGATGCACAAAGGCTAAGACAGGGCGGCTCCCGCGCACGTTCCAATGTATCCACATCACCATCCGCAGCTCCCGAGCCCGGGCGAGCCTGCCCGCCGCGCGGGTGGGCTGGGAACAGGAACGGGAACTGGAACGGGTGGGCCGGCGGTGGGGGGTGATGGCTGGTCCCGTCCGAGCAGGGCTGGATCGGAGCTGAGGCTGTGTCAGGGTGAGGGGGAGGACACCGGAGCCTTCCCCGTGTCCAGGCAGTGGGGCAGAGGATCCGTGGAGGAAAAACCAGCTCCCCTCGGTCGGCCAGGAGGAGTGCTGGGAACAGCACGGGTTTGTGAGGAGAAGGGCTCCTGCCAGCCCCGGCTCGGCCAGCGACCGCACGGCTTCCCACATCACACCAGCACTGTGAGCTGGCAACAAGAGGCGCTGCCAACCCAGCACCAGCTGGAGACTGGGAGGGTTGGGAGGTGATGGGACCCCTGGGAGGGATGGAGTCAGGGTGGGAAAGGCAGGATGGCAAAGAAAGGAAAAAAAAAAAAGAAAAAAAGGAAAAAAAANTTAAAAATAAAAATAAGTGAAAAAATAAAACATACAAATAAAAAACAGAAAGAGAAAAAGAAAGAAAAAGAGCTAAAGAAAAAAAAAAAGACAAAGAAAGAAAGAGAAGTAAATAAGCCAGATTGAGGTGTGACCCTTGCCAAGTCAACCACACGACAGGGAGCACCACCTCAGGGTCATCTGAGCAGCCCTGGAGCTGCCCACCCTGCTCGTGTCCTCGCCAGCCTCACACTGTGGCTGGGGAGAGCCAGGGCCGGAGCCCGCACTGGCCCTGCACCTCACAGTGCCACGAGGAAACCCACACGGACCCCCACGGGCAGCGGAGCCCAAGCCCCGAGGCAGAGCCAGAGGCAGCCCGCAGCTCCGTCCCGAGGGAGGGGGTCTGGCAGGAGGGAGTCTGGCATGGGGGGGGTCCTGCAGCAGCACCCCCTCCCCAAGGCAGAGACCCCGAGGGGTGCAGCACGAGGCCGGGCCCGGAGCGGGCAGCGGCTGCCAGCAGGGAACAGGTTACGAGGCGGGGAAAGCTGCCTGCTCAATAATTAAATAAATATCAGCGATCAATAAGCACAATGCAAAGGCAGAGCCGCAGTGGTCGTGCTGTGGGCAAGGGGGCATTCCTGAATCTCCCCCCTGTGGCCGTGCCGGCTGTCGGGGGGAGATTTCGGGGACGCCCCGCTCGCCTGCACCGCGGGCCCAGGCACAGCCACCCTGCCGCGTGCCACCGGAGCAAGGCGGCATGGCCTGGGGTGACACCAGTGTCCCCACGCACGGCTGGGGGCTGCCTCTCGTAACCCCAACGCCCCGACGGGGACAGGCATCGCCCCTCACCTCGGATACTGAGGGGGTGTCCCCCACATCCTGCCATGCATGAACCCGCCCCCCCCAACCCTCTCACCCGCCAGCGCGGCATGGCATGGCCGGGTGCACATTGTCCCAAAGTTGGAGGATTTAGAACAAAATGCCCGTGCGCCCCCACCCCTTGCACCCCACCATGTGTAGCTAGGCTGCGGGGGGGGGGAAGGAAAAAGTTTCACGCTACGCAGCACGGCTGCCTGCTGAGCCTGAGTCTGCAGTGCCGAGCACCCCCCAGGCTCCCTGAACCCACCGAGGACCCCCCCGGCACCCCACGGTTTCCCCC
>VXBU01001356.1:60232-80035 GCA_013400315.1 Bombycilla garrulus
TTGAGGGTGACGTGGATATTTGGGTTCAGTGCGTGGGAGATTGCTGGGCCATGCCAGTCTGGCAGTGTCAGGACGGGCAAAGAAGGAAAATGGGAGAGAAAAAGCAGGGTTGGGATTTTATTTTTCCTTCTGCGAGGCCCCAGAATGCAGGGTGATGGGGAAGGGGTTATTTATTTCTTCATGATAAAGAAGTTATTTATTATTTATTATAAATAATTATTTATATTTATTTATAATAAATAAACAACTGCCATGGTTTATTTTTGTAATGCTGTTAAAAGTATTTCCTGGGTGATTCAAAGCTGGCGCTGAAGGGCTGCTGGCCTTGGTTTTGAGATACCCCTGTGGGTTTCCAGTGGCCCAGGGGCACACCTTGTGTTCCCCCAAATTCACCCCCAAATGGTCCCATTTCTCCTCTGTCAGCGGGGACTCATCCTGCAGGAACCATAACAGCACTGGCTGAGGGTGGAAATCATTTCAATGGCACCTGTCCCCTGGCAATGGCAGGGCCAGAGGCAGAGCGAAGGGCACCCCAAATCCTGACCATTGATCCAGGGCTCTCTCGGTGCTGCAGGATTTGGGTGCCGTGGGCTGCGCTGCCCATGGGGCTGGAGAGCTGCCACCAGACCCTGTGGCAACTGTCCCCACTCCCCCCTGCTCACTGCAGCCCCCTCAGCCTGAACCCCAGTTCCTAGTGTAACCCCCAGGCAGAAAAAACACTGAAAATACAAGAATCCTAAATTTTTTTGTGTTTTCAGGCTGCCTGTAAATGGCGTTTTGAGGATGTGGGTGGAATCCGAACCCAGTTTAATTTTCCCGTGCAGGCCATCCGTGCTGCCTCAAATAAAACAAAAAGTGTGGGGTGGATTTGGGGCACAATTCTGTTTCTCCAAGTGTTTTTTTTGCAAGAATTTAAAGCCTGGAGGTGGAAACTGAGTTACCCCGATTCCAGGGAGTGGCTGGATCAGGCCCTTTGTTCGTTCCTGGGGTTTTTATCCCGGCCTGTTCGTGAACTCACAACCCCCATCTACAAAACCAGTGCTTGGAACAAGTGGAAATTTGTGGAGCCCCCACTCAAAGCTGGATTTTATTTCTATAGGGCATTTCATGGTTGATTTGTGCTGCTAAGACACCTCGATGCCAACTTTTGGGCTCAGCCAAGGGGGTACAGATACCCATGGAGCAGCACAGGGCTGGATGCCCCCCCATCACCAGAAGAAAACATGCCTCAGCCTCATTAACCCTTTGTTGGGGCTCATTTTTAGCATTTTTTTCAGGGATTTTTCCAAGGTCCCATTTTACTGGGTGCAACGGCATGACTGAGCCACGTCCCTCTCTGGAAAGAGGGAGAGAAAGGGAATGAATCCATGTTGGAATAGTTTTGTTGCTGCCTTTCTTTGCTTTTAAAATAACTTTTAAGGAGAATATTCTGGTTTTGACCAGAATTTATTTACTTTATTCCCGCATATGGCTCTTGGCCTGGGTCCCAAACAGGCAGAGGTCTGGCCTGGCTCGATTCAAAGCCAAAACGTGCAATGAAAAGAGGTTTTTTTTCCCTCCCTTTTTCTCTTTCTTTCTAAAGAAGGTTTTTAACTAGTGAAATTGTTGCTGACAAGGGGGGGATTTCAGTTTAAAAATTGCTAGCAGATTTCAGGGAATTATTCTGCAGGAATTTCAAGAGGTTTTAAGATTTTTGCTGTGGCTTTTTATTGCTTTTTTTTTTTTTCTGCAAGTTAGATGTAAAAAAAAATAATATTAATTCCAAATTTTTCCCCCAACTCTGTTTTTTTTCCATTGGCTCAAAGATCACCTTTTCCCCCCGGATTTTTCGGAAGCCAGTCCACAAAGAGCTCCTGTAGCTCCTTTCCTTCTCTCACGCATCTCGGCACGGGGAACTGTGACCTCACCAGAGCAAATCTCCCCGAAATGACCCTAAAAACTTGGTTTCACATCAAAAAGGGGCTTTGGGGCAGTTGCCAAATAGCTTCAAACACCACCACCACAGGCCCATGGTGCTGCTGCCCTCCCTGTGCTGGGTGCTTGGGCCAGGACTTTTGCAGCTATGTGTGGATGGAAGCACCAGAAATTTTTGCAAACACTGAAATTTCACTCATGAAAAAAAACCTCCCAACAACCAAACTCCAAATGCAACCAGAAAACATTTTCTCATTTGTTTTTTTTTTTTTTTTTTTTTTTTTTTTTTTTTTTGGGTTTTTTTTGGGTTTTTTTTTTTTTTTTTTTTTTTTTTTTTTTTTTTTTTTTTTTTTTTTTGTCTGCAAAAAGACATAAATCAAATCTGTCCACTCTCCTGGGGCTGGTTCATCGTGTTGGTGTTGGGGAATTTGGGGAAATTTCTGGAGTGGGAAGAATGGGGAATAATATGGCCGTGAATCTTTGTTTGGAGGGAGTGAATCCCAGTTTGGTTTTTGTCTCCTCCCTGCAGACATAGCTGGCAGAGGGGGTCCTCCCATTGTCCCTATGTCACAGTCACACTGCCATGGCAGCCCCTCGGCCCCTGCAGCTCGTTTTTGGGAGTAGGAGCACCTCAGTGCCGTGACCCTGCTGACATCCTCAGCACAGGAATGTGGCTCTGCACCACCGCACTGAGCCCAGCAGCACCCCAGTACCAGAGGGACCCCCCCCCAAAAATGTCTGTGTTCCAAGGGGAGCAGCACCGAGGGGTGAGGGGAGGACAAAAATCCCCCCAAACACAAGCTTTGCTGGAGGGGAGGGCGGAGGAGCAGGAAAGCTTTGGGGAGCTGAAAGTGAAAGTGGCGGGCAGTGGGTGCGGCGAGCACTGTGAGTGCTTTGGAGACCCAGCTGGCACCGTGTCCCCTGGGGGATTCAGTCCCTAGGAGCTGGGCCTGGGGAGGGCAAAAGCGGCCGGTGGTGGCGTTTTGGAGCTCGAACAGAAGTGGGAAGGAATCCCGGGGGAATTTTAATCAGTTGCCAAAGCAAACAGAAGCGCGGGGAGGTAACGAGGTACCTGCTCCCGCCGCTGGATCCACCACCTCCGGCTCGGCCCCCGCCCAGCCCCCTTCCCACGGTGTGTGCCGGGCCCAGCGCTGCAGGGCAATGCCGGGGCAAACACCCCGGCAGCGGCGATGGGAAACCACCCCTGCCCAGTTACACCAGTTCAGCACCGGGGCCAGGTGTGGGGTTTACACTCTCAGCACAGCCCTGGAGTGCAGCTCTGGCCTCAGACCCTCCAGCAGCCCTTAGATGAGGCCTTTGCTGTGGTAGGAAATGGTTTCTCTGAGGATTTTGTTTGCCAGAGGAGAAAACTAGGCTGGAATTTGCAAGAAGAAAGTTTGAGGGGAATGGCAAAGAATATTAGTTTTCCAGAAGGAGCTTCCAATTGTGTCGGCACATAGCGACGTGTCCCAGAGTGACACAAACAGGGGGAATACCCAAAGTGGTATTAGGTGAAGGGTTCCTTTCCTGGGAAAAGTTGCCAATCTCTGTCTGCAGCTAAACCAATTACTGCAGACAAATTGGCATGGACGTTCGCCTCACTGAGCTCTCGGCTGCACAAAGGGCTTGGTTTCCCTCCTCGCCTTTCTTCCTCGCTTTCTCTCCTCGCTTTCCCTTCTTGCTGTCCCTCCTCGTTTTCCCTCATTTTCCCTTCCTTTCCCCCTTCCCTGACACGATTTTATGAGAGAGGAAAATTACTCAGATGCTGAGCGTACTGTAAGTAATAAGGGCTTTGAAAATAGGCTCCTAATTAAAAATGATACCACTGCTCGTTTGTTTTTAAGCACATATTAAACTTTTTTTTCCCTTTCCTGCTGCATTCAAATGTTGGGGTTGCTGGCTTGGGTCTTTTTTTGTGAAAACTGGCTTTCCGTGCCGTGATTCTGGTTTGATTTGATTCCCCCTTCTGCTCTCCCCCCCACCGGGGTCTGCTTCAAATTAACGAAAGCCAAATCCAAGAAGCTGGAAAGGGATATTATAGAATTTTCCATGTCCTTATTATTTTTTTTTATTAGCGGGACCAGGCAGCTTGGCAGAGCAGGGAGGGAAAATGGGGTTTGTGATTGCAGGGGCTGCATGAGGCACTGGTGGAGGGCAGCAGCTCAAGGACCTTGGGCTTGGGGGCCCATGGCCCAAGTGCTTAGCACAGGGCATTGAACTGGACCAGGAGATAGGGTGATCTGTGTGACCATGGGGGTTGCAGAGTGACCCCCTCTGCAGCACCCCAGGGGGATGGCAGGGGACTCCTAGCCTGGTGGCAGGGAATCCCCAGAGCTGGCCTGGCACCCGCCCTGTGGTGCACTGGCACACACCAGCCTGGGCATATGGAGCAGGCACCGAGGGATGCTGTTACCTGCTGGAGGCTCCCTGGGGGATGTGGTGGCACTCAGGGGTGTGGGTGCTGCCGGCTGTGACGGTGCCCTGAGGTCGGGCATTGTCTCGGGGGGCAGGCGCCCAGTGAGACCCCGTGGGGTTAGTGCCCCATGTTGGGCCAGGCACCCTCTGCAGGGTGGGGGGCCTTAGAAAGCCCTGGGAAGGGGGAATAGGAGCTGTTTCATGGTCCAGCCTTGGCTCACAAACCCCAAATAATTGCAGGGCCTGGGGCTTGGGCCATTAACGAGCTGCGTGGAGACAAACACCTCAGTTTCCCCACCTCACCTCATGCCAGGGCGAGGGAATTCGGTGAGATTGGATTTGTTCCCTGCCTGTTTCACTCTCGGGGCACTCAGAGCAGGGCCTGGAGAGTTAACACCAGCCACGCCAGCTCTTGGTCGCCGGCACATGCTCTGCCCGGCCCTGAACCGCTGCCAGCTCCTGCTCCGGCAACAACAGCCCCCATTGTGTGCCAGGCGCCCTGCGCCAGCACCCAGCTGCCGCCTGGGCCGAGGGCGCAGCGCAGGGCCACAAGTGGACTTTGTATCCCTGCTTTGGGCTGCTGGGTGGTGCTTTGCTTTTTTTTTTTTTTTTTTTTTAATAGGAAGCAAGGAAAACAGGGCGTTCAGCTCCCGGCATTTCGCCCAGCCGCTCCGCAGCAAGCTGGGAGGAAAATATTTTTTTAAAGACAATTGCTTGGCTCTTTTTGCCTTTCTTTTTGCCTTTTTATTTTTTCCTTTTTTTTTTCCTTTATTTTTCCTTTTTTTTGGCCTTTCATTTTGCTTTTTTGCCTTTCATTTTCCTTTCTTTTGCCTTTTCTTTTAAAATTTCCTCCTCTTTTTTTTTCACCTTTCCCCCCTTTTATCCCCCAAGCAGTTTGGGTTTTGTTTTTTTTTCCTGTGAGTTTTTTTTTCCTTATTTACCACTTTTACCACTTTTTTCTGGTTTCTTGGGTCTCTCCCTATGGTGTCCCTAGGTGCATTGCCTCTGAGGGGCTGTGTTTACACAAGTGGCACCATGTTTGTCACCAGGGCTGGCTTGCTCCGGTGTCTAAATATGTGGTGGAGGCACGTGACAGCGGGAGCAAACATCCTCCACTGGCTGCCAGCATCAGGGCTGTTCCTTCTCCTGTAGCACTGGGGCTGAAGCCTCCCAGCTGCTGCACCCAAATGCTGCCTTGGGGCTCAGCCCAAGCCTTCAGCTGTTTTGGGGTAAAGAAGGGGATCTGCAGTCCCCACCCCAGGCTGCCTCCCAGGGCCCGAGGCAGGATCTCTTCCTGCTCTCCCACTCCCATGGAGCTGCAGGAGAAGCACCATATCCCTCTGTGTTCCAAGTGGGGAAACTGAGGCACAGCTCCTTAGTTGCAGGGGCAAAGCAGACCCATGGGGGAGGATTTTCCTGCTGGATCCTGAATCTTTTAAAATCGACATTTTGAGGCCTTTAGGGGTGGCAGAGATAGGGGATCTTGCACGCTGCTCCTGGCTCCCATAGCACTTTGGATATGGGTGAAGTCTGCAAGGAGTATCCTTGGCTGAACGGGGGGTGCCCAGCCCAGGTGTGATGGAGGGCCCTTGGCAGCACGGAGCCAACAGGACCTGCAGGCTCTCACCGAAATGCCCGTGCTGGCACTCCCCACCTGCCCGGCCATCCTGGCTGTGCTCCCAGAGCGGGGAGGAGGGGTAAGGCAGCGTCACGGGCCAGGAAGCCAAGCCAAATCTCAGCCCAGTGATAATGTTGAACATTGATTTCTGTATTCCCCTTCCTCCGGCCTGGCAGGACTGTGGGGTGTGTGGAGCCAACAGCTCCTGCAGCCGGAGCCTCCATCGTGGGGCATCCTGCATCTATGTGTGCCCTGCATCCAGCCAGCTCTGAGGCCCAGACCTGCCAGAGGGAACTTCAAGGCAGAATGAGTCTCCAACTAAAGGGTATTTTGGAGGAATGGAGGCACTATTTCTGAATCCAAAGGGTTTTTGGCTGCAAGCAGGCCCTTCTGGGTGCCAAACTGAGTCCCAAATCCCAGCCCTGCCCCGGGCTCTGGATACCCCTGACACCCCAAACACCCCCAACATCCCCCAGACACCCCCATGCTGCATCTGTGTCTGACACTGGGGAGTGCAGTGCAATCCCTGGGCCCCAAAGTGTCTCAGAAATTTGGGTTTCAGGTCACATTCCCAAATCTCTGCAGCTCCTGCACAGAGCATGGGTCTTGTCCAGCCTGATGCATCCCGGACCTGCCGAGGTGCTGGTGCAGGTGTCACCCTGCTCCTGCCCCTCTTCCAGCAGCCGTGAAGGGGCCATGGCAGTACTGGCACCCCATAGCAGCCCTGCAGCACCATAAACCCAGCTCCAGCCTTGGAACTGGGAAGTCTGTCTCGAAACCAGTCCGACTAGAATAACTGGGAAGGCAACTGTGGTTTCTTTTCAGGAAAAAAGAGATCTTGAAAAAGAACTGAAACTGTTTTCATTTGGACAAAAATATTCCTAGACGTTTTTCCACATTTTGCCAGCAAGAAAGAGCATTTGCTTTTCATTTTTCAATGGAAACCCAGAGAAATGTAATTGAAAATGATGTTTTCCCTGAGAGAGAAGAAAAAGGCAATTACTGTTAAAAATCCATTTTGGTAAAAACAAAGCAACTTGGTGAAATAAAACCCTCCTCAAACCAGGCCTGGCCTGTGCTGACACTGTTCCCCCTGAGCTTTCATCTGGCCAGGTGCTGCATGCCGGGGCCGGCCGATGGCTGCTGGTCATTCTGACTCCCTTGTGTCTGGAATGGCTGGGAGCTGGGAACGGCCAGAAGCCGGGAGCAGCCTGACAGCGGGAGTGGGACACAGAAGGACACCCCCACCACGTCCCACCACGTCCCTGCAGCCCGCCTGCATTTTGGAGCGGGGTGTGAAGCAAACATAAGATGACCTCAAACACTCAGTCTCATGGTGCTTTTTGGAATAGTGATAATTAAATTCAGACTTTTTTCCTTTCAAAATGCCCTGGAAAAATCCAATCACTTTGCAAATCAAAATAAGCATTTCCAATTAATCCTCTAACTTGAACCACATGGCTTTTAGGGAACGCGGTTGCACTCTGCTGAGACTCTATTTTTAAACTGGTGACGACTCCAGCGATGTTCTGAGTGTGCTGCAGACAGGCACGGCACGGCCCAGGCCACCGGGGACTGCTGGAGAGAGCTTGGGGACACTTTGTTCCCCTCCCTGTCCCCCAGGTGTGCAGGTGGTGCTCCCTGGCCAACACAAGGCCAGGTGACAATGCTCGCTGAACACCTGGTGGCTGCAGGGACACAGCTTGAGGCTTCCTGAGTTCAGCTTTCCTCCTCCAATGGAGGTGGTCACTGTTGCAGAGGAGACAGACAACAACAACCTCCCGCTCCCTCTAGCCGAGGGGTCCCAGCAGCAGCAGTCCCAAATTCCTCTCCTGTGGTCTGAGGCTGCACAAACTCATCACAGGCTGGCTGAGCAGTGGGGCTGTGCCAGGGACAAGGGTGGCTGGGGAGTGTGAGGACAGCGCCGTGTAACAGATGGAGCATGAGGACATTAAAGCATACCCCCAGACTCCCTCTTGGATTACTGCAGAGACAGCAGCGGGGAAAAGCCCCGCTTGCAAGGCCACTATGCCTGGCACCACTCTCAGTTGAACCACTGGGAGGAACTGGTCTCATATTGGGTCACCTTCCCCTCTGACACTTCTTTTGTCCATGGGGACAGGAGCCTTGAGCCCGTGGTGGGAAAAGTCACACAGGTGAGGGATGAGGCCAGCTCCTGCCTCCCAGTCCCTGTCCCTGCCCCACTCCAGCAGTGGCATTTCCAGGGCCCCTGCATGGCGGTGCCAAGGCAGTGCTGAGCAGTGCCAGCTGCCACCCGCCGGGGCTAGGGGGTTATTTTTAGCCCTGGCTGGGGATTTGGGTGCTAAGCAGCCGGCACCTCACAAGCTGATTTGAGCACTAAGCTGAAAAGCTGGGGATGTGGCCAAGGCAGGCATGGATCTGGCCCTGGCCCGCTCCTGCCCCCGGTGCTGGGGAAAGGGGAACCGAGTCCTCTGGGGAGGGGATGATGGGCGAGCCTGAGGTGCTGTGGGGTGGTACCCCCATCTTGCTCCCTGTGCCTGACACCCCCTCGATGCCCAGGGGTGCCAGGGGCAGTGACAGGGGGGAAATGGGGCTGTTGGATCCCCTCCAGGCTGTGGGGGCTGGTGCTGGGAAATGCCGCCGTGGGCTGGGCAAGGCGGGAGCAGGCCCCAGCCAAAGTCAACTCAGCCACCGACATTCCCAGGCTCCATGTGCTGACGGACGCCCCAGTGCCCGGGGCCTGGGCAAATGGAGTGCTATCCACCCCCCCAAATCCTCCTCTTCCTCACACGTGTGCTTCTGCACGTGTTTTTCCTCTGGGACTGTTTTGGGAGCAGCCAGGAGCCTGCAGCATCCCCTTTCCTCAGGGGCGGAGGCTGTGGCGGAGCCAAGGCTGGGTTTGGCACTGCTTTGGGCACAGAGCCAGCACATGGAGATGCTTGGGGCCTGGTTCCTCCCACTGTGGGGATACTGTGTAGCACCCACATCATCTGGGCAGGGAAAAATTAGGGTGCTGAGCTGCTCTGGGAGCTGTGGCAAAGGAGGGCAAGACACTGGAGTGCTGGGAGTGCCCTTGGCCTCAGCCCAGAACTTCTTGCTGTGTCTTCTAACCAGCTCCTTGTCATCTTCATCACCTTCTGTCCATTCGTGTTCCCCCATGCAGGGGTCCCCAGCAGGCAGGCTGCTGCTTGGGAAGGAGCCATTCCTCTGGGGACACCCAGCACAGTGACATGCCGTGGGTGGCTCAACACAGTGGGTGAATGGCAGAAGGGTTGACCTCAGCCTGTCCCCCCATCGCCCCTCACAAGCTCCAGGGTGGTGCCCGCTGCTTGCAGAATCTGCAAGCCATGCCAGATGGCTGCCAGCCCTGCCTGGCACCGGGGCCTGCCTGCTCCTGCCCGCACATGCCAGCAGCAGAGCTGGGCCCAGCCCCGGTGCTCAGCACCTGTGCCAAGGAGTGCAGCCTGACCCTGCCGACACCGAGTCTGGCCCCACACATCACACTTTGCTCTCGCACCGGTGATGGGCTCACTGCCCGTGGTGGGGCTCATGGCACCCATCACCCGCCGTGCCTGGGGATGGGCAGCGCGGATCCAGCCAGCTCTGCTCCCCCTCCCGAGGGAGCTGCAGCATCTCCGGCTGTGCCCGGGCTGGTGGGTGTTTGGCAGACGGGCGCGGAGGCGGCTCTCGGCACTGTACGTGTGCCAAGCAGGCGGCTCCGAAATGCTGCTGGTGCCAGTGGGGCATGGCTGGACCCCAGTGGTGGCCGGGGCTCCCGGGGGAACTGATGGCAGATGAGAGCGAGGACCAACCCCAGTGCTGGGGGTGAAGGGCCCCTTCCCTGGCTCTGCCAGGCAGGCTTAGGGCTGTTCTGCAGGAGGGAGGAGGCGGCTGCGTGCGGCGTCCAGCCCCGCCATGTGGGCTTCCCAAGCTGCTCGCCGTTCATTTCGGAGATTATTAAGAGCTGGGCTTTGTCAATAAGGCACCATATAAAGCACATTGTTGTCTCTTAGCAACCTTAACTAGTTTAAGAAGAATTTTGTTTAGTTCTTTTTTTTTGGAATATAGAAGAAATGCACCAGGAAATGGCTGCGCCAGCCGGGTTCATTCGGGAGCACCCGCTCTTCCCGCACGAGTCAGCGGCACAGCACAATGGCTTGGCCCCAGCTCCAGTCCCAGCTCCTGGCGAGCAGGGCCTGCTCCCAGTTACAAAATGGGTGTGCAGGGAGCACTGGGAGGCTGCTGGGGGAAGGACACAGATCTGGGGGTGGTAGTGCTGGTGATGGGGAGATCACCAGACTCTGCCAGACCCCATCTGGGCAGCCTGCAGGAAGGTGGGGAAGGTGTGGAGCTACCCTGTAACCAGTGTGAGGACCAGAGAGAGCCTTGGCCATGCCCCATTTTTCCCTGTGTCCCAAGCCCTGGCCCTGCACAAGAGCTGATGGTGTGCCATGGCCAAGGGCACCGGGCTCAAGGACTCCTGCCCGAGTGGGACCAGAATGGATGGAGACAGGGCTCCCACCACATCCCTCCCTGAGTTGGACTGGTATAACTGGGCCCCAGCCTCTCACTCTGCATGGTGCTGGAGCTGGTTAATGGCAAACGGCGCCTGGGAGCATTAACCCAAGCGGGGGGGCAGGAAGGCGGGGGGTACAAACAGGCACTGAGGGTGAATCTGCAACCGCAGGAAGTCAGTTATTAATTCAAAGGAGACGTTTTGCCCCTTGATTTACTGTCATCGGGCCTTTATGTAACGGCAGGGCAAGGGTGGGTGATGCTGTGGGGAGGGGATAGATGAGGTGGGGTGCACTCCAGCATCCCCCCAGTGCTCCCTTCTGCTGCTTCCTGACCCCTGCCACGTGAAAAGAGAAGAGGATCTGGATGGGAGCCCCCTGGCTCAGTGTGCCACCACATGCCAAGGGAACATGGGGGAACCCGAGAGAATCCTGTGCCTTTCCTGTGGGACTTCCTCCTCCTCACTCCCCCAGTTCTCAGTCTGGGCCCCGGCAGGCTGTTGACATGGCTGGGGCCTCATGTCCTCATGTCACCTCCTGGGTTGGGGGACAGGAGCTGGCAGAAGAGCTGCCGCCTGCATGGTGCTGATGTGCAAACATGGGAGTGTTTGTGCACAGATGCTCTTGCACATGTGGAGGGAGGTGCACGTGTGACCACGTGGGCACGTGCACATGCCTGTGTGTGTGCAGATGTGTGTGCACAGGTAGGTGTGCTTGGATGCGGGTTTAGAAGCGTGTGCACACATATGCATTGCTGTCCTCTCAGCGCACACCACGGGCACCACCACACACACACTGAGAAACACGCGTGCACACGCAGCGGGGACAGGGACACACAGGGTGTGGGACCCCAAGGCAGCCCTGCGGCAACACCGAGTGCCAGGCGACACGGCAACCCTGTGGCAGAGGACACGCGGCACGTCAGAACCCCACGGCAGCTCTGTGGTGGGGGGACACGTGGGGTTCCAGGGGACACAGCAGCCCTCGGTGCCAGCTGGTGGGTGGCCCGGGCGGGAGAGGGCTGGGGGATGCAACACTCCCCTGCCTTCAATTGGCTGAGCAATAAATAAATAAAAGGGAATTAAATAAATAGAGGCGAGTCGGTTTATATAATCGCTGGTACAGTTTGTCCTGAACCTCTGCACGGATTAGAGAGCTGGCACCAGCTGTGGGTCATTAGCAGCTGGGCTGAGCCCCCCCAGCGTGGCTGCCCTAGCCCCAGCCCCCACCAGTGGCCCCCAGCCTTGCCCCCTATTTACCTACCCGGGTACTTTTTAACAAGAAACCTTGGGAAGGGCTGTGCATGTGTGTGCATGTGTAAGCTCTGCAAACGTGCACAGGAGGGCACACGGCTGTGTGCGGGCACCTGCCTGTGCCCAGGTGTCCCAGAGCAGGTTGGTGTGTGTGCAAGGAGCTGTGTGTATGTGTGTACCTGTGTCCATTGTGTGTGCATGCGTGTGGGAGTCTGCACAGCAGTGTGTGCATGCACATGTATTTTCATGTTTGTGTGCATGGGGGCTAGCACACACATATGCCTCTGCACGTGGTATGAATGTGCAGACACGTGTCTGTGTGTGTGTCTGTGTGTGTGTGTATGTGTGTGTCTGTGTCTGTGTGTGTGTGTGTGTCTGTGTGTGTGTGTGTCTGTGTGTGTGTGCGTGTGTGTGTGTGTCTGTGTGTGTGTGTGTCTATGTGTGTGTCTGTGTATGTGTGTGTCTATGTGTGTGTGTGTCTGTGTCTGTGTCTGTATGTGTGTGTGTGTCTATGTGTGTCTGTGCACGTCTGTGTCTGTGTGTGTTTGTCTCTGTGTCTGTGTGTGTGTGTCTGTGTGTGTGTGTGTGTTTGTCTGTGTCTGTGTGTGTCTGTCTGTGTGGGCACCTCACACCTCTGTGTACAAGCACGTGTGGTTTTTCCCCCTCTGCTCTGGAAAGCACCTTTCTCCCACAGCTCCACTTTCTTCCTGAGTGCTGGGGAGTTCCTGCAAAACCATTTGATTTCATCCCTGCCTGTTGGAGCAGCAATGGGAGGTGGGTTTGTTGGGGTGTGTGAGGAGCCCTCTCAAAAAGTGGCACCCAGGGCAAGAGGCGTGGTGCCAGCTGGCCAGGGTGCCCATTTCCCCCTGCCTCTCCCCAGACATCTCTACATCCCCCCCACCCCCCGGCCCACCATCGCCTGCAAACCTCTACTCCCCTCTTCCGCTGCCCCAAATTGCTCCAAGTGGGCCACAGCAGAGAGTTCCACGCCGGGGATGGCCAGTGGGAACCCTCGATGTCCCCTAGCTCATCCCGGACTGTCCCCGCATTGCCCTGCGGGGTGCCCCGAACCCCGCAGGACGCGGCTGCGCTGCCGCCCGGTGCCGGGACTGAGTACTCCCGTGACATGTCTGTGCCCGTACCCGTGTCTGTGCCGCTGCCGGTGTCCCTTCCCCTGCCGGTGCCCGTTCCCGTTGCCGTTCCCATTCCCGTTCCCGTGCCGGTGCCCGTTGCCGTGCGCGCTCTTCTGCTGCCATCTAGTGCCCAGGCACGGGCGAGTCCCCGCAGGGTGCCCATCGCTCGGGGCTTTCCCCGCCTGGGCAGTGCCTCGCCTCGGTCTGCCCTGGAGTACCGGTACCTTGGGTACACCTTGCTACTCTCTCTGGGGCAGTGCCGGTGGGCTGGGCCTCATGGTTTTGGACCCTGAGGTGGTGCTGGGCCCTTGGCTCTGGGGAGATGGGGAGCAGCATTCCCCCTGGAAACTGCGAGAAACCCAGCAGAACCACGGTGCCCAGGAAGAGGTCCGAGGCACGGGCTGCTGCAATGGCACTTGGATGTCCTGCCACACCCTTCCCCGCAACCACCCTCGTCTCATCAGGCACAGGCTGTGGTGGAGGGGTGCAGGATCCTGGTTTTACCACCAGTGACCATCCTGGTGCTCTTTGTCCCTGGAAGGGACAGTGCCATGGAGGGGCCGTGGGTGGCACCAACCCCAGACAGCACCAGACACCTCATTGCCGCTGCAGCTGTGAATGCCCGACCTGCGGACCCCACCACAGCCGGCCCCAATGGAGCCATTCTACGCAGGATGATGGAGAGCAGCTGTCCTGCCTCTCTCCCGAGCTCCCTGAGATGAATGAACGGCCTCGCCCCGTGCTCGATATCTGCTGACTCAGGGACTCGTGCGCCAGCATTGACGGATCAACCTCTGCATCGCTGCCGGGACTCAGCAGTAAATCGGCTGCGCCGGAGCCAACCAAGCCCACGGAACACTCGTGTGTGGATGCTGGCCCTGCCCAGGGAGGAGGGGGTGATCGATGGGGTGTCAGTGGAGATTCAGGCTCCTTGGGGCTTTGCTCAGGGACGTCTCCGCAGAAGATGCCGCAGAGGTATTTTTAGCCACGCAATTCATAGCTACCTCCAGCCTGATTATTTCTTTTCTCCTTTGGTCAATCCATCATACATTCTTCCCCGGCGTATGGATGCGTGCCGGGAGCTGAGCATACTGGTAGGGGCTGAGGCAAAACCTGAACACTGGGTCCATTTTAGAAAGCATCATTTGACTGTGTTTTCCATGAAGTAAAACAAAACACCTGTATGAGGGACCCCAAACACTGAGAAAACCCCTGTCTCGGGTGCCCCCCAGCAGGCCAGGGTGGGTGCATCAGTGAGCACCTGTGAGGCAAAATTGGTTCTGGGACTGTGTGCTGGACCAGCTCCTGGGGTGCTCCAGCCTTTCCCAGGGCACTTTCCCAGCTATACATGCCAAAATGGGAGCCAGGGAGAAGCTGCAGCATCCCACATCTGCCGTCTCTGGCGAAAGCATTTCCACTCGGGCCTGATTCAGCAAAACAAGTGTTTTCCCAATTGGTGCTGCACTCATCCTCATTTTTAGGATGAGGCCACACAGTCCTGTGGGCTGGCAGCATCTCCCAGGGTTGCGGACGCAGAAGGTGGATCAGGCAGCTGATGTGCTTTTCCCCTCATTGGGAAATATGAGCTTAGGGAGCTCAAAGGACAGGTCTGATTTGAGCTTTAGGCTCCCGTTTGCGCTTGCACCCATCCCCCTTCTGGACCCTCACAAACTTTGTGAGTGCCACGGCACCAGCTGCCTGGGTGAGACTCAGTGTTTGAGGGTGCACCGCAGGGCACCCAGCAATGGGGTCACCCTGACACCCCACAGAAGCCCTGGGCTCCTGCCAGTCCCTCTTCCGGCTGGCTGAGCGTCACCCACCGCCCCCGTGTCCTGGTGTGACCCAGCTTCCCTGTGCCAGTGGCTGAGGCCCGAGGCAGCGCAGGGCTGCGGGGGCTGCCTCAAAGGCCCGATTTTCTTGCTCATAAGCCCTGGCTCTGTTCGGCGTCAGACAGGGCAGTGGGATGCTGGGGCAGCGTGGGTGCTCCCGAGGGAAGGGGCATTGCACTCCCGCTGGGCACGGGCACTGCCAGTGCCCCCCACCTCCAGCTCTTTGACTCTGGCCCAGCCTCTTGCCCTGGAAACTGCAGCTGCCTACGGCAGGGTCGTGCAGGGCAAGATCTGATCTCCTCTCCCTGTGTTCTGTGCCTGAGCCACAGCAGAGCTGGCATGATGCCAGGTACTATCACTGTATGAGGAAGGGGATACCCCAGTGTCCCCAGGGTCTGGCTCTGACTGATTTTTTGGGGTTCCCTTGCAGGCCTGAGTGGTAGTGGTGGCAGTGGCTCGTGCTTCCTAGCAGGAATCTGCTCAGCCTGTCTGCTTCCCACTTATCCTGTCCTGGGAGAGCTATGGGGTCCCTTACAAAGGGTAATGGGTTCTTAGGAGCTTGGTGACTGCCTCCCCTGGCTCAAGATTTTGCTGTGAAGCTTCAGAGAGGTTCTTCTGCTTCCCAAAACCAATCCAGGGTTGTCCCCAAATCAGTCTTAAATCCGGTTTAAGGCAATTCACAGACCCTGCCTAGGACCAATGCAGGTGCGGGGGATGGACAGACAGACAGACACGAAGACCCTCTTGCTGGCATGGTCTCAAGGACAGGAGCTGAAGGGATTGGATAGGGCTGGCAGAGGTGGGATGGGGCTCACATCAGCAGAGACCTTCACTGCCAAGCAGGGAGATGTTGTTTCCTGCCAGCAGCAAGATTTCTCCAAGAACACGTGAGTAAATCACCTGGAGTGAGCCAGGGCAAGGACAGTCAGGTTGGCACCAAGGGCAAGGCTGGGATCAGTGGGAGACAATAGAAATCCAAACCCCTGAAACAGCAAGATGACCACTGAGCAAGTGTGGGTCAGTGGGTTCCACCGCAGCCCTCCCTCCCTGTCTTGGTCTTTGCCAGGACCATGGAACAACCTTCCCATCCTTGGCCCCAAGTCCCTCTTTTGTCCACGATCAGCTTCCTGCCACCAAAATCAGCCAGCCAAGTGCTGCCCCTGCATCCCTGACCCGGCCGCCCTCACTCACCATCCACCAGGTCTTGGCCCTCATGTCGTAGCAGAGCTGCCACCTCACTGAGTTCCCGGCCTTTGGTGCAGCTGCCATGCCTGCCACCTCCATCCCCACCGGCTACTTCAGGAGGTGGCTGGCATGATGCCCTGCTCCCAGTGCCATCACGGATCCTTTTTCCCCCTCAAAAAGCTCCCAGCCCTGAGGAAAAGCAGCTGGATGGAGGCGAGGAATAATCCCAGTCCGGGAGTTCCCGGGCTGCCCTCGGGGAGGCGGGTCGGCTGCTCTGGGTGGGCTGGTGGGTGGTCACTGCCGGGCAGAGGCTGTGCCAGGGGCTGGACATGCCAGAGGGACAGCGCCCACGTCAGCAGGACAGAGGGATCTGGTGGGTGGGACAGCAAAGGGATATGCTGGGTCTTGGAGTGTTTGGGAGTTGCTTTGGCTTTGTCTGCCCAGGGAAGGGGCTGCTGAAGGTACCACCTAGAGCCCACGAGCTTCTGTTCCAGGGACACGTGCTCAGATGGGGGATCCTTCTCCATCTCTTTCCCTATGGCTCTTTAGAATCTCAGGGATGAAAAGGGGGTGTGTGGGAATCTCACTTGAGAATCTGCAGGAGCTGGATACCAGCAGAGCTGTGGGGGCTGATCTCTGCTCCCAGTGTGGGGGCAGGATCTGGTCACTGGGGACTCCTGGTCCTTTCACCCTGCTCCCAGCACGACCTGGCTCAAGGAGTCAGAGGTGCCTCAGGGGTGACATCCTTCTGGCCCCGCTGTTTCCACATCCACTGTGGGGTTCCCCAAAGGATCTCAGTGGGGGTCACATTTGTCTCCTTCCCACTGAAACTGCTGCCTGCTCCCCAGGGATGAGCCATCCTGGATTTTGGGTTTCTCCACAGGGAACTCAGACCACAGTGAGTGCTCAGCGCTCTCAGTTATCCACATCATCATGTCCATTTATCATCCATACTCCCGGGAACTGTGATTTGATTTGGAGTTTGGAGGTTGTGGACTGACCACCCCCACATGTGGCTGAACAGCCGACTCTGGCTTTGTTATTCCCAGGGCCAAACAGATCCTTCCCGGTGCTGCCTACAGGGACAAACTGGTGCCTACCGGGGGCCCTGACTTCTCCCTATGCCCCCTGCATCCCCTGCCCTCTTGCCTGTTGCTTGCAGACTTTCCAACACCAGGGTTTTGCTGGAGGGATTGAGAAAGTTTTTTAGGAGGTTTGGGGGGGTTTTTTGGCTTTTAAGGCCCAGGAGTCATGGGAGAAGGTGAGTTTATGCTGAGCTAGAGATTTGATTACGTCTGGGGATATTCAGACAAGAAGCTTCTGGAGATGGAGCCATCATGATGCCTGGGGCCCAGAGGGCTTGGGCACCACCACAGACACAGTGCCAAAGGATTTTGGGATGGGGGAGGTGGCTGTGTGGGAAGGGAAGCAGCACAAAGGGCAGGTTGCAGGAATTCAGCTCCTGGAAATAATTAATTTCAAGGCATGGAGATTACTTCCTGACTTACTTTTTCTTTCTAAATACCATTTTTTTAATCCTTATTTTTGATCAAAAGCTCGGCCTTTTCTTGGGAAAAGAACTCTGGAGCCTCTCATGAAAACTTTCTAATGAGACTTTTTTTCATCCAAACAAAGGTTTGGGGCAGAAAATAAACCCAAAGTCAAGCCATAGCTGCAGCTCACAGGTGGGTACTAAGGCAGGAGGGTGGCACTGGGCAGCAGTGGGCACCTGGGGTGGGGGGCAGATGGATTGAGCTGAATGAGGAGAATCCTCCTGTTTGCAATCTTCCAGGACTGCAGTTAGCTTGGGAAACATGACTTTAAAGCGGTGTATGATAGTGAGTGTGTGTGTGTGCACTGATGTGTGTGCACAAGCAGGTGAGTGTGTGTGTGTGACATGAGCGTGTGTCTGTGTCACACGTATGCCAGCACACGCGGGTGATGTACTGACGGTGAGTGGAGCAGACACGTCCCGCTAGAGGCAGCTCTGCTGCCCCAGGGCTGCAGCGCTGGCAGAAGCAGGGAGGAGATGCCATGAGACGGCACCCAAAAATACACTGAGAGGCCTTGGTGATGTTGGGAAGAGCTTCTGGCACGTCCCTGGCTGTGGGGAAGGGCTCTGGGGGTGTCTGGGGGGACCCTGAACCTCCTGCCAGGATGGTGGTTGTGAGGGTGTGCACTGTGGAAATGCCACGTGCCATAACTGTGGAAATGCCACACAGTCTTGTGCCATCACCAGGGGCATCACTCAGACCTCGTGGGAGTCTGGAAGTGCTTTGACAGGCAATGGGGGGCAGAATAGGGTGAGAGCCCCCCAGAGTGAGGGGTGGCAGTGAGGTAGCGTCAGTGCTGACACCCTGGCATAGGCCCACTCTGCATTCTCGGGGCAGGGCTGTTGGGAAGAAGAGAGCCAGGAGAATGGATGTGGTGGGGAAGGGGCTGGGGCTGAGCCAGCTGCTCCATCCTGAGGACCTGGGGGCCTGCCTTGGCATCTCAGCACTGCCCGGGGTGATCACACCTCCTCTGGCTTGTCATTGGTGCAAAGCCCAGCTCTCTGTGCTCCAATTTCCCTGGCAGGAGGGGCTCTGTCCATTGGTGCCCACTATATCAATTCCTGGGGTATCCCCAGGACCTTATCCCTGGAGAAGGGAGGGAGATGGCATTGGCAGTTTGCAGCCTGGATCCATGGGCCTTCCTGCTGCTCGAGCTGGGTCATCCTGCCTGGGCTGTCACCTCATGGGGCTCTGTGTGTACACGTAGAGGGGGGGACAGGGATGTGCGGGCACACATGGATGTCCAGCTCCCATGTCTTCTGCCACCAATGGCTCCAGTACTGTGCTTTCAAGGGGCTGACCCACCCCAGGACTGCTTTGGGAGGGTCAGTAGTCCCTGCTGCTCTTTTGGGACCACTCATTATTGATGAGGGACCAGTGTACAGGGTCAGGCCAGGGCACTCGCTCCCATAGGTACCCTTGTGTGCACATCTTCCCTGGCTGTTCCGTGTCTCAGTTGCCCTTGGCATCTTTCTTCCCCCTGGTGTTTCTTACACCACTTTCTTCTGGCCCCTGCAAGATGCAATGATCCCATGGGAGTAACATGGTGACACCTTTGCTTGCACCACAGAGCCATCAGCATCAGCTGGCCAGGAGCGTGAGTCCATCACCTGGCTCCAGGGCAAGAGGAAGCAGATGGGGACAAGATGAAACCCTGTCTGAGCTCATTCCCCCAGTGATGGAGGTGGAGGTCTCTGCTTTACTCTCATGTGGGACCCGTTCCATGAGGGTCAGCATCTGGAGCTGGGTGCTGGTCCGTGTCTGGGACCACGGCAGCTTCTGCAGCTCCTGAGCTGGGATAACTGCCCAGATCTGAGCATTTCTTTGGGATGTCACATTTGGTGGCCGAGAGGAGAGAGGGAACAACGATGGTAGGTGACAACGACAGTGTGCTCTCACTAGCTCAGACCCATCTCTAAACACATATGGTGCAGCCTGGGGGGTGGTGGGGGCCATGCCTGGGGGGATGAGGTAGATTCTGCACTCCAAAACCACCCTCCCCCTTTAAGGCTGTGCAGGCAGGACACAGCTTCCCCTCCACCCCAGCTGTACGAGCCAGACGACCCACCCTCCCGGGGAAAGGAGGGCACGACAGCCCCCAAGGCTGTACGAGCCAGCCAGACCTCACCCCCCGGGGCAGCACAGCCGCCCCTCCTTGGGCAGCGCCCTCCGACCCTTCCGCGGGCGGTGTGGGGCCGAGCAGCCCCTCCGGGCCGTGTCCCCCTTGCGGCCCCGCCGGGACCCCGGAGCCGCCTCACTCCCGGTGCCGGGGGGGGATCNCCCCCCGGCACCCACACCGCCACCATGTCGCTGCTCTGCGTCGGAGGTAGCGGGGCAGGGGTCACGGGTCGGGCGGGGGGCGCGTCCCGCAGCCTCCATGCTCGGGGCGGAGAGCGCGGGGCTGGCG
>VXBU01001358.1:3978-14758 GCA_013400315.1 Bombycilla garrulus
ATCATCATTATAATTTTGATTTATTATTGTCATCCTTATAATTATTACCATCATAATTATTATAATTATTAATTACTTAGTACTATTTGATATCAATACCAATATCAGTATCAGTATCAATATCATTATTATTGTTATTATTGTTATTATTGTTATTATTGTTATTATTGATATTATTGATATTATTGATATTATTGATATTGTTTTATTGATGTTATTATTTTTATTATTACTATTTTTAAGTCTTTTAACCAAACCTGACCCAGCTGAGGCACCGATCCAACAGGTTGCGATGGAATATTTGGCACCTGAGGGCAACGGAGGGCAGGCAGGATTGCTAATGGCACACCTACCGCTAATTGTAACAACAATTAGAACAGACTATTACATTAATATATGCAGATTCCACCTGTTGTTTGAGCTGGGGCTGCAGATATTGCCATCCAAAATTGTTTGAGGGCAGGAAGAGAAAATTCCAGCCTCAAATCCCACTGCAGCGGGAAGTTCAAGGCCAGGTTAGAGGGTGTGAGGCTGGGCAGGCCCTGGCACAGAATTCCCAGATTTGCTGTGGCTGCCCCTGGATTTCTGGAAGTTTCTAAAGCCAGGTTAGAGGATGTGAGGGTGGGCAGACCCTGGCACAGGGCACAGAATTCCCAAATTTGCTGTGGCTGCCCCTGGATTTCTGCAGATGTCCCAGATCAGGTTAGAGGGTGTGAGGCTGGGCAGGCCCTGGCACGGGGCACAGAATTCCCAAATTTGCTGTGGCTGCTCCTGGATTTCTGGAAGTTTCCAAAGCCAGGTTAGAGGATGTGAGGCTGGGCAGGCCCTGGCACAGAATTCCCAGATTTGCTGTGGATGCCCCTGGATCTCTGGAAATATCCCAGGCCATGCTGGAGGGTGTGAGGGTGGGCAGGTGTAGGAAATCCAAGAGCAGAAACTCCCACAGAGTCAAATGGGTTTGGCTTGGGAGCGTGGGTAGAATTGGATTTACTGAGGGAAGAAGATGCAGGATTGTAGTTTCACAGTTGAAAATGAGGTTTGTTTTAACTAAATAAGAAATCATGTTAAGTAAGAAGGTAGAAGATATAAGAAAAATAAATAAAGCTGTGATTTAGTGGGTAAGTTAAGAGTTAATAACAAATCTGTGAAGACGTGCAGGTCACAAACGTTAGTCAGAAGGTGCTATATTGCAGTAAAATAGACTCAATGTCATGGGTCAAATAAGCAAAATAATAAACATATAAGTTTTCTGTTAGTCAAGGGAGTTCTATCAGTCTTTGTACAGAGACACAAAACAACCGGCCCTGGCACAGCTGTGGCTGCCCCTGGATCCCTGGAATGTCCCAGGCTGGATTTTGGGGTTTGCAGCACGCTGGGACGGTGGGAGGTGTCCCTGCCACGGCAGGGGTGGGATGGGATGAGCTTGAAGGTCCTTCCCAGCCCAAACCACTCTGGGATTTGAGGATAAACCAAAGCCCAGCATTCCCATGTCCCAGATATCCTTTGCAAGCTGCTGGGGGAGGATCTGTGTGTGTGTGTGTGTTCCTCCCAATGCCTTCCAGATGCTGCTCAGCGCAGGTTTCCCGGGAAGGGAGCCGTGTTTACTCGGGATGGGCCTGAGGAGCAGCCTGTGAATCACCAGGAGCTTGGGATGCTGGAAAACTTCCTGGATTCTCCTTGTGCCCGAGTCCACAGCTGGGGAAAGCACCCAGGGCACCTTGCTGGGGTTTTGGAGAGGGAATTCACCCCACACCTGCTGTTCCAGAGAAATCCCGTCCCATGGAAACATCCCGGTGGTGCTGGAGGTGTTGGTGGCACAGCCCAGGAAGAGGGAAAAGCTTTCCAGGCTCTCCTCACCCAGCTGGGTTCTGGTATTTGGAGCTCTGCACTTTGTTTTGTGGCTGTGCTGTGTGGGGAATTATGGAAACCCAGAGTGGCTTGGGTTGGAAGGGACCTGGGGGATTATTGAATTCCCACCCCTTCCACCATCCCAGGCCGCTCCAAACCCCATCCAGCCTGGCCTTGGACACTTCCAGGGATCCACAGCTTCTCTGGGCACCCTCAGGGCCTCCCACCCTCTCAGGGAAGGGTTTTATCCGAATATTCCGTCTTAATCCATCTTATTCCATCTTCCATCATAAACCTGCTCTTTTCCAGTCTGGAGCCATTCCCCCTTATCCCATATCCCCCTTATTTCATCACTTCCATCAGTCCTGGTGAAAATCCCTTCTCTCCACCCTAGGAAGCAGCCTAGAAGAGCTGGGAGCTCTCCTATACCCAGGACTGCGACCTCCTGACACAGAAACACGGGAAAAGCAGCTCCGAGGCAGACGGAACTGAACAATCCCAAGGCGGGTGCACACAGAGAGGGAGCAGAACTGTGGGCTCAGAGCAGCCCCATTTCTGGGCTGAGACTGAAAACACTTCTAAATTTAAAAAAAAACCCCAAAACAATTAGCAAACTCTGGGTTTGTGTGTCAGCACAACATCACAACCCTCGTGATCACATCCAGCAGCCAGGGAGAAAAGCGCTGCTGCAAACGCCTCTGGAAATGGGAGCAGGAAAATGAATTCCGTAATTCACGGGGCAGATTTGTAAGGTGTGAGTGCTGCTGGAGGGATTCTGGGTCGCCAGCTCGGGCCTGTTCCCTGGCTTGGATCGAGCAGTTTTATGAGGGCTGGTAACAGAGTCTAAAAATACGCACAATAAACTGGTTTTTTTTTTCTCCCTACGGGGTCTATGGTTTAATTATGTTCTTAGTGAGAACCATTAAAGTGCTAAGTACCTGAAGACTCCTAATTTACTAAACTGCACCCCACTAAAAGCCAACAGAAGGCCATTATACAGCCGAGTGAGGGCTCTTCTTGGGGGCTGTGAATGCCCACGGTCTCTCCTCCCAGCCCCGCTCATTTTCCAGAAACTCCAAGGGAGGATTGATTTAATCCCGGGCTTGGAGAGCCCAGCCCAGCCCAGGGAAAGCTCCAGGCTCTTCTACAGCGAAACAAATCCCACATTGTCCTCAAACAACCCAGTGCCCAGACGGGGCTGGGGCTGGGGCAGACTGGCACAGGGGAATGGGATGGGCTTTAAGGTCCTTCCAACCCAAACCATCCTGGGATTCTTTGTGGGGCTCCCAGCACAGGAGCTGGGCAGCGGGGAGTGTGGAGTTGGAGGGTAAGGAATCAGGGGATCGTGGAATGGTTTAGATTGGAAAAGCCCTCTAAGATCAACAAACCCAACCAAGTGCGCTTCGTGGCAGAGAAACCCTGAAAAAACAGAAGGAAATGGATCAACAGCAAATAGGAATAAATAATGAGAACAAGCAAATATTTGGATAAAAGAAACAGAATTCCAGAATGACCTGGGTTGGAAGGGATCTGAAATCTCATCCCCTGCCATGGACAGGACACCTCCCACTGTCCCAGGGTGATCCAAGCCTGGCCTTGGGCACTTCCAGGGATGCAGAGGCAGCCCCAGCTTCTCTGGGCACCCTGTGCCAGTGTCCCACCATCCTACAGGGGACAATCCCTTCCCAATATCCCATCCAGCCCTCTGGCAGTTTGAATCATGGAATATCCTCCCCCCGACCCCACGCCAGGAACGAGGGAAAGCCTTTGGCACACCCAGCCGAGCGTGAGGAGCAGCAGTCCCCTGGAAAAGCAGGCTGAGAGGTTTATTAAATGTTTTCTGGAGCGCTGTGGAAGATCCAGATGAGCTGCAAAGCTCGGCCCTGCAGCTTCCCAAGCACCGAGGCATGAACTCATCTCCCCGGCTTCAAAGCGAAGCCCTCGCTTCTCTTGTGCTTTGGACCAAAAAAATGAAAAGGATTCTCCATCGTGGAGCGTAATTGGATCAGCGTGGTCCAACAGGCCGCTCCCTGCCAGTCCATTCTCCCTCAGAGCCTGACCTGGCTCCTCAGGCATGTGCAGATCAAAGCTCCTCGCTGCCAAAGCCGAGGGGAACATCTCCCGGCCCCGCGCGAGGAGGCAGCGAGCAGAGAGGAGATGAAGATCGGGATTCCCCCCTTTTCCCAGCTCCCAGCTGCTGGGAAGTGTGGGCAGATGGGTGTCCTGCCTGAAGCCAGCCTGTCTCGGGTTCTACAGCAACCAAGGATTCCTAAAAATCACCCTGCTTGGAATGGGGGGAGATCCCGGAGCTTCCTCACCGTGGAAGGGCTCCACGCAGGCAGCACCCCTGGTTGATGAGCAGCAGGGGGATTTTGCACAAGGATTCTCACGTTTGGGATCCTCAAGTTTGGGATTCTCAAGGTTTGGGAAGGAAATGGAGCAGGCAACTCCATTTAAACCCAGCAGCACCTTGTAAATAAAATACCAGGGGTATTTTATCTGTACACTCAAAGCTCCACGTCCACGCTACCGAAATACTCACGACAGCTAAGCAGTTAAAAATAGCCCCTTCAAAACTTTCCAGTTATTAATAAGATTCCAATCCAAATAAAATCAGAAGGAGAAAAAGAAATAAAAAATGAAAAAGCTGGATCTGGCTTGAAATGAACACTGCTCTGACATCCAGCGGGTCACAAGGGGTCGGCTCTTCAGCAGCGCAATATCAAAATAATCAAGCCTCGATAAAGTAATAAAAAGAGAAGTTGCCTGTAGGTTCTTGCTGGGCAGAGCTCCCCTCGCCCAGTCAATAGGAATATTCAGTCCATAGAAAAACAGACTGGAATCTGCCTGTTTAAGACAGCAGAGCAAGCCAAGGAGATGTGTGTTTGACTCGGTGCCAGCACGGCCATAAAATGTTGGCAATTTAGTAGAGACGTGGTGCCGCGCCACTCTCCCAAAGGACCTAAATAAACTTCAGATGGAGAACATATATTTTTACTTTTTATATATATAAAAATCTGCTGGTTCATTTTTAACTCCTCTCCCCAGCCAGCCTTTGCTCGGAGGTTTTTCAGAGCTCCAGCAGGTCCCCGCTGCTCCTGGCTGAGCGAAGGAAAAGTTAAAAGGCTGAAAAATCCGAGCAGTGATTCACGTCTGGAGGTTGGGGTTTCTCAGGGAGCGGTGGCTGCAGCCGCCGGAGGGGAAAGGGGGCTTGGGGAGAAGATCCTGCTCTGCGATTTCATGCCTCAGCTCTGTAAAAGATCCCGGGGAATTTGCTGTTTTCCTGTTGACAACGCTGTAAAGTCGCGGGTAGAGGCGAACCCTCCCTGCCACGTTGGTCAGGGTGAATCACCCCCCGAGGATCTGGGGGACACTGAATGAATCCCAACCACCTGGGTGGGGGCAGAAGGCTCCTTTTTGTTTGCTTTTCCACCTCCTGCCCTGAGCCTTCCCTCTCCAGGAGCAGAGCCCGCATTTCCAAGGCCCACAGCATCCCTGTTTATTGACACTGCTCCTCCGTAACGTGCTCCGAGCTGCTCCCGGAATATCCACTTAATTGGGGATGGATTACAGATTCACCTATTTATTCTGGACATTCCTGGAGAGGTCCCGAGCTAAAATTACACAAGGAACCACTGAACTGTTGGGGCTATTTATTTGTTCAAAAACCAGTTCAAATAGCTGGGGCAGACATCTTGGCTCTGGCGGGGCCAGGAAGAGCTGGTGGAACCAGCTGTGGGTCCTCCCTGCCTTTGGGGTTTGTCAAGAGCAGAAAGTTGGGTTTAGGGAATGGGACAGGCTGGAAGGTCCATCCATAAAACCTCCAGGATCATCGGGTCCAAGCTTTGACCCAACACCACCATATCGTGAAGAAAAAACAAGATTTAAGGGCAACACGAGAAGCTCCCATCCCAAAAGCAAAGGAGGAGCTGAAATCCCTCTCCAGGTTTGCTGTTTCCATCAGATGGTGCTGTTCTGTCTCTCACTCCAGGATTTTCCAGCTCAGGTCCCTGGCCCGGAGCTCCCTTTCCCCGCGGATCACTCACCAATATTTTAAATTGCCATTTAAGAGCATATTGCAAATGTGATCCTTTAATTGGTCACTGTTATGACTCTCTATTAGAGAAGACAAGTTTTTCCACACAAGGTAAGCCCTGAAAATGTTTAAAAACAACCCAGAGCTGATGTATTTATTATGCATTTCTCCATATATAAATAATTCCATGAAAAGGGGACGTAGTGAGTGGAAACTCCATTTAAAATGTGATCCCAGATGGTGGCAAAGCTCTAAAATTGCAAGGCAACATGTAAAGAAAGATTAACGACCTCAAACAGGCCCAAATTTATGAGGTGAAAGCCCCCGTAATCCTGGAGAAAAATGATACCAAACCTTCGACCAGACAGCCAGAAAATACCTCTGCTTACTCCGTGTGCCCTCTGCCATTTTACATTTTCCTTTAATACCCATTATTTGGGGTTCACTTGGTGTTTTCTCCCGCAGGCCAGAGGTGCTGCTTTGGTTCACGGGCACCGTGAGGGATTTGCCAGCTCCCAGCAGGCACTGATAAATCAAGGAACAGGAAAGAGAGGGGAATAAGCGTTGGAAAGGAGGGAAAAGGGAACCAGGACACCACACCGAGCATCACTGCAAGGCCCAAATCTCCCCCATGGAGGGGCTGAGGGGACAGAGCTCAGCGATTCCAACGTTAATTCCCAAGTGGAAACGCTCCAAAGGGAGGGATGTCAGCATTTCTATCCAAGGAATGTGGGTCATCCCAGGCCAGCAGCACCTTCCCTGCTCCCAATTCCAGCCTGGAGCAGCCTGGCTGGCACAGCCCAATGCCCCGGGACCTCGGCACCTCCAGCATCCCCTGACAACGCTCCTGCTCGTCCCCCTGGTCATTCCCACCTCAGCAAGGTGCGAACAATTTTACTTCAACATTTTCAAGGATTTTCCAACTTTTTTCCACAGAGTTCTTTGCACACTCTGGTACCTTGAAGGGCAAACCTATGGCTTTGGAGAGTGGAAGAACATCGTTCTGGACAACTTTCTGAACATCTTTCTGAACAACTTTCTGAACAAATTTCTGAACAAATCTCTGAACAAATTTCTGAACATCTTTCTGGACAAATTTCTGAACATCTTTCTGAACAAATTTCTGAACATCTTTCTAAACAGCTTTCTGAACAACTTTCTGAACAAATTTCTGAACATCTTTCTAAACAACTTTCTGAACAACTTCCTGAACATCATTCTGAACAAATTTCTGAACAAATTTCTGAACATCTTTCTAAACAACTTTCTGAACATCTTTCTGAACAACTTTCTGAACATCATTCTGAACAACTTTCTGAACATCTTTCTGAACAACTTTCTGAACATCATTCTGAACAACTTTCTAAACAACTTTCTGAACATCTTTCTGAACATCTTTCTGAACAAATTTCTGAACAAATTTCTGAACATCTTTCTGAACAACTTTCTGAACATCTTTCTGGACAAATTTCTGAACATCTTTCCAGTGGCTCCACCCGCTCAGAGGACCCAGAGCTTCACCCTTCCACTCACAACCCCCACGGCTGCTCTCCCACAGCCTCTCACTCCTTCATTTTTTCCCCTGTAAAAAGTCCAGTGCTAAACCCAAGACCAGTCTCCTTCAGAGGGTTTTTTTTTGGTGTGTGCTCATAAACACGAGCTCAGCACCAGGCCAAGGAACACACGGAGCCCCGGCTCGTGCCTGTGTTTGGATTAGGCAGCGCCGTGGCCTGGACGTTTACAATCGGGTTGGTTTTTTTTTTTTTTTTTCTCCCCCTCCACAACTCGAGACAAACAGTGAGAGCTTTCATAAAATATGTTCACAAAGGGTAAATTGTGCCATTAGGAGCCGACTACCTGGTTGGTCACCAGAATTCTCCGAACGGGAACGCCACCGCGCTCCGAGCCAAAGCCAGCGCCGGCGGCGGGAGGGGGAGCTCGGTTAACTCTGCAACTGCCCAGCACAGCACACCCAGCACAGCACAATCATTCAGGGTGGAAAAGAGCTCTGGGACCATTGAGTCCGAGGCCACCACCAACCCATGTCCCCACGTCCCCACGTGCCGCGTCCACGTGGTTTAAAATCCACAGGAACCATCGCGACTGATTCAGCTCTGAACCTCCTGTCCCTCCAAGAGCATTTCTAGAAATAAGACAACAGGAAAAACCAGGTTGCTGTCCCAAAGATGGAGCCAAAAGCTTAGGAGAGTTTGTTTCTGGTTTAGGCTTTCTCCAGAGTAACAAAGGATGCAGACGGAAAGAATTTAGGACAAGCAAAACAAGTCACAAGAAAACGCTTGGCCATGAGGAGCTGATGTCCAAACTCTGCTGGGTGAATCCAGCAGCCAATTCTGCTCCCCTCGCCAAAGAACGAGGGCCTGGAGTGGCAGGACAAGGGAGAACAGCTTCAAACCGAAAGAAGGGAGGATTAAATTAGAGATTAGGGAGAAATCCTCCCCTGTGAGGGAGCTGAGGCCCTGGCACAGATTCCCAGAGAAGCTGTGGCTGCCCCTGGATCCCTGGCAGTGCCAAGGTCAGGCTGGACGGGGCTGGGAGCAGCCTGGGATCATGGAAGGTGTTGGGGTTGGAACTGGATGGGTTTTAAGAGCCTTCCCAACCCAAACCATTCCGATTCTGTGATTCCATGAGCCGCACCTCTCCGGCAGTGACACAGGTACTGCATCTCCTGCTGTGGCCATCATTCCAACAACTCTTTTTTACACAGTTAAAGGGTTAAATTAGTGACTCCTCACAAAAACATCACAGTACTCCAGGACACAAGACACACACAGTGACACAGAACTTTAAATCCCCCTCACGTCAGGAAATAAACTCGGGCATCTTCGGACTCCTGAACACAAAACCGCGCTTGTTAGAAACGTCCCTGTCCTGCTCGAGGCCTGCCTTGGGTAAAACCAATAATTAACTACATTTTAAAGCACACCATTTCAGGAAAGTTCTCCAGCACACCCTGAATAACTCCAGCGGTTTCCCTGCTGACACAAAAACGTGACAGGTTTCGAGCAGCACGTGCTGGAGCACAGAGCCGTGAGGGAAGGAGCCTCTCCCAGCAGCACCGATCAACGCCCATCCCAATGTCCAAATCCTCTTGCCTCGAGCTCTGGCAAGCTCTGCCCTTGTGTAATCGCTTGTTTTGTAAGTGTTGCTTGTTTCTGTGCTTTTCTTATAAAAAGAAACAGAGAAATTCTCCAGGCAGATAAATTCCACCCAATAAATGTGTCGCCCCTCTATCCCCGTGGACATAATAATGCCCTCGCTCTTGTCCCAACTTGGAGCGCTCACAAATCATCATTACAAATAAATCTGCCAACCTAAGGCAAGCAGCTCATTTTTAATAAAACCTTTTACCTCCTTTCCTAACGCCAGACAAGATCCCAGAGCAGCTCAGTGCCCAAGGGATGGCAGCTCCATCCTCTGTGCCAGCCCATCCTGGTGCTGCCATGGGGCTCATCCCTGTTTTTCTGGGATATTCTGGGGCTGGAATTCTCCATCCTGCAGCTATAACGGGGCTCATCCCTGTTTCTCTGGGATATTCTGGGGCTGGAATTCTCCATCCTGGTGCTGCTAAGAGGCTCATGCCTTTTCTTTACCTGGGATCAGTTTTGGGCCGGATTTCTTCATCTCAGTGCTGCCATGAGGTTCATGCCTTGTGTTTTTCTGGGATATTTCGGGGCTGGATTTCTCAGTCCCAGTGCCACTGTGGGGTTTGTGCCTTGTCTTTACCCAGGATGTTTCCGGCTGGATTTTCTCATCCCATGGGACTGATGCCCTCTATTCACCTGGGATATATTTGGGGCTGCATTTCTCCATCCCAGCACCGTCACAGGNTTGTACCTCAGGTTTTCCTGGGATATATTCGGGGCTGCATTTCTCCCTCCCAGCACCGTCACAGGGTTGGTGTGTACCTCAGGTTTTCCTGGGATATATTTGGGGCTGCATTTCTTGGTGCCGGCGTTCTTACCCTGCGTTTCCCGGGACAGCTTTTGGGCTGCATTTCTCCATCCCGGTGCCACCCTGGTGCTCGTGCCCTGTGTTTACCCAGGCCGTGTTTTGGGCTGCACTTCTCCCACTGGCACCACCCCGTCCCCCCCGGGAGCGTCCCAAACACTGCTGCCATTGACGGGGCGGGGACGGAGGGGGCGTTGGGGGGGTTTGCCTGCCGAAATTCGGTTCTGGCTGGGTGTTTAATATTCCCCATCATGCTGGGCTGTTTCTGCTGGCTGCTGCCTGTCAGTTAAGCCCGGGGATGTTTATTTTAACGGCCACTTGTGGTCAAGGCTGGTGCCAGTTGTACGGCATCGGTTACGCAGATTTCGCGCTGGGGACTCGGCCCCCGGCTCCCCGAGCACGGGAGGCAGCCAGGGCTGCCCAGCCTAATGTGAAACAACTGAACTCTTCCAGCAGTCCCTGCTCCAGCTTTAACCCTTGCTGGGCAGGAGCTGGCTGCTTCCCCAGCTCAGCCTTCCCGCGTCATCCCATATCCTGGATCTTCTCCCAACTCCTGCTTCTCAAACTCCCCCAGCAGCAAAAATGATCTGAAAGCACCAGGAGGAGCAGGGAGTGTCCTCACCCATTTAAAGAAGCAGTTTTTAGGGAAAGGAGAGGATTTTTAATGGTCCCATTGATTTATCATCCCATATTTAGCATATCCAAGCACACAGTATGCTGCTGATCACAAATTAATTAATTAACTGGAAAATCCCCCCAAGATCATCGAGCCCAAGCTGTGACCCAGCAGCACCTGGTCAACCAGAGCAGATCGGAGTGCACGGGGTGCACCTCATCCCTGCCCTTCCCCAGCTCAGCCTTCCCACATCATCCCATATCCTGGATCTTCTCCCATCTCCTGCTTCCCAAACTCCCCCGGGAACATCT
>VXBU01001358.1:28514-43541 GCA_013400315.1 Bombycilla garrulus
GACACAGCCACCTCCATGGGGACACTGCTGCTCCCTCAGCAGGGAACAGAGCCACCTTCATGGGGACATTCCTGCTCCCTCAGCAGGGGACAGAGCCACCTCCATGGGACACAGAGCCACCTCTTGGGGACATTCTACTCCCTCAGCAGGTGACAGAGCCACCTCCACAGGAACATTCCTGCTCCCTCAGCAGGGAACAGAGCCACCTCCATGGGGACACAGAGCCACCTCATGGGGACTTTCCTGCTCCCTCAGCAGGTGCCAGCGATCAGGACAGGGCTCTAGACAGAGCCACCTCCATGGGGACACTGCTGCTCCCTCAGCAGGGAACAGAGCCACCTTCATGGGGACATTCCTGCTCCCTCAGCAGGTGACAAAGCCACCTCCTTGAGGACACAGAGCCACCTCCACGGGCAGATTCCACTCCCTCAGCAGGTGCCAGCGATCAGGACAGGGCTGTGCCCCCCTGCCCCGCTCAGGTGTGTCCCCACCTGCAGAGGGGAAGGAGCTGGAGCTGCTGCAGAGCCCAGAGGAGGCTCCAGGATGAGCAGAGGGAGGGAGCAGCGCTGCTGGGAGAGCTGGGATTGTCCAGCCTGCAGAGGGTGAGCTCGCTGTGACCTTCCAGGACCTTCCAGAGCTGATGACTCCCCACTCTCTCCTCTGCATATAACACAGAAATATTCCTGAGGGAAAAGAGGGGTGCAAAGGGGATTTTGTCCCCAACTCACCGGCAGTGCGGAATATTGCCTTGGGGGAAGAGCAGAACCAGCAGCAGGACTCCAGGAATTCTCCCTCCCTCCCTTTCTGGAATAAGGAATCTGCTCCTTGCTTGTCCCACCCAGCTTGAATTCCACGGCCCAGGAGCAGCTCTGGGGGAAGGTGGGCGCTCCCTCCCCTCATCCCAGAACCCACAAATCCACGGACTGGCTGCAGCCACCAGCCTGGGCTCCAGCTGGACACACCGTGAGAGGGGAAATTCACTTTTGTCCTGGGCTGACAGGACACGATCCAGCTCAGTCCTGATCAACGCCGAGGCCAGAAAACCCTTCCAGCCCCTGAGAGGGAGCAGGAAGGATCTGATCCTTGGAAAACACAGATCAGTGGATTCGTGGGTAGGAGGAAGAGAAATGGCATTTTTAATCCAGATTTATCCACGATCTTGGCAAGGGCAGCAAGTCCCAATCCCCATTTTCCGTGTGAATTGGTCAGGAGGGAAAAGCCTCTGGAGAGAGCTTGGAGGAGGCAAAGTTTTTCCCCTGGAATGGGGAATGACAGCAGGGTTGGGAAAAAGTTTTATTTCTTTGCCTTGAGCTATTTGGAGGCAGACTAGAAAACTTGGTTATAAAATTCCACAACTAGAAGTCCCAGGAATTGGAAGAAATGGGTCTGCAAATGGGAATATTCCAAAGGCTGGGAAGAGAAACCAAGGTCTCATATCTAACTTCACACAGGGATTTCATTGCTTCAAAATAATTAAAAATTTAAAATTCCAAAGTAAAAAAAAAAAAAAAAACAAAAAAAAAAAACAAAAAAAAAAAACAAAAAAAAAAAACAAAAAAAAAAAACAAAAAAAAACCCCACAAAAACAACCAGTTTTAAACTGGTGGGAAAAGGCTCCCTCCTGCTTTTATGTGAATTTTATCCCCAAAGTGGCTGTTTTTTTGTTGCAGCACAAATGACATCATGCAGGAGATGATTGGATGCTTCCACACACATTTTTACTGATCTGGGGACTCTTTAAGCTTGAAAGAGCTAATCCACCCCGAGTTCCCCTCCCAGCTTTTCTGGAGAATGCATTCCAAAAACGATAAGCAAATTATCTGACATTATATCTAATTACAGAAGCTCCTAATTACACCTCCCCGTTTGGAGGCAGCGGAGCAAACGCCGCGCTTCCCAGAACAGCAATTCCTGCAGAGCACAGTAAATCAGCTTGTGCCTGCCACTGATTTGAAACTTTAACCTATAAATTAAATTAATAAGAGACAAAGGCTTCTTTTGTGCCTTCGCAAGCCTGTAGGATTTTAGAAATAATAGGACTGGAAAGTGATTTATATTCCGAGATTAAAGGTCAGTTTGGCGCACACGACTTTGGAGCAAAAACACCACGGCGGAGACTTCAAATTAACTCGTTCCTGCATCCCCAAGCCTGGAGCCTTCTTTTTCCACGCTACAAGGGCTTGCTGCGAGCACGGGAACATTCAAAGATGGGAAAAAAAAAAAGGAGAAATAGGTGGAATTCTTCCTGATCTCTGGGAAGGAGGGAAATGTGCCTGGAATTGGCTCAGGCATCAGCCCCTGACCACTGAAGTGTGAGCTGCACTCCTGGAAGGGGCCTTAACAACAGGGAGAGTCTAAAACCTCAGGGATTGTGTGGAGAGGGCAGAAATCACCTGGAAATCGGAGCTGTGCAAATAAAGAGAAGGGTTCTGCTGCTTTTCAAGTTCTGCCCGTGCTGGGCTCTCCTCCTGGCCAGGCCCTGTTTTATTCTGGGGGAATAAAAATTCCAGCTGAGCTGAAAAAAAGCTGAGCTTTTAGTGCACAACGAAATGATATTATCATGGAATTATGGAGTGGTTTGGGTTGGAAGGGGCCTTAAATTCATCCAGTTCCATCCCAAACACCTCCCACCGTCCCAGGCTGCTCCAAACTCCATCCAGCCTGGCCTTGGACTCTCCCAGGGATCCAGGGGCAGCCACAGCTGCTCTGGGAATCTAAGAAAATGACATTTATTCCCAAAAGAAAATCCCAGAAAGAGACTGGAGGAGCAGGGATCCGCCACTGGCAATGCAGCTCCTCCTCCAGGCAAGGGACCTGGAATGAGGGAAAATTCCCTAAAAACATTGAGAAATGTGGGAGTGGATGGGAAAAACAACTCTCCTTAAACTGCACCTGCTAAGGAGGAGACCAGGAAGGAGATTATTGAATGTCAGTGCCAGGAAGGATGAGAGGAGATGACTTTGGAAATGGAAATGACTCTATGTTGGAACCCAGGGGTTCCTGTGACGCCTTTGGCCGACCCAAACCCTGCTCAGGAGGCTTTTCAGCCTTGCCAGAGGTGTCAGGGACCCTGGAATGATACTGAAAATGCCTGTGGCTCTGATTCTAATCCATGGAACAGGTTGGCAACTTTGTATGAGGAATTTCAAGTCACAAAAACTTAGATAGAGAAATAGTAGTAGTTATAAGTAAAAAGAAAAGAATTTGAGTGTATGTCCAGGGGGGTTTAGGGCCCTGTACAGGGGGGTTGGAGATCTGTACAGGGGGGGCTGAGGCACAAGATGGAGAATCTTTACACGTGCCATGTTATCTTTTGTTCTTCTTCATCACCTCCATCTTCTTGGTGCTGCTGGCACTTTGGGATTGGTTTGACACAGATCTGGACAGTGTGGTGTGAGGGGCACGGGTTGGTAATTAATGATAAACATTCAATAGGTAGTTATTAGTATCAAAGATCAGAGCTGACCCGGGGCGGGCACAGTGTGTCTCTGGACGCGTTCTGTGCCAACCCTGGCAGGGCAGAGAAATCTACTTTTGATAAGGAACTGATAAACTGCCTTGAGAACACCAACAAACCACTGCAGACTCCTTCAGCAGCACGGGCTGCAAACCTGGACTGTTCTGTGCATTCTGGGGGCTCCCGGGATAAAGGAGATCACCACAACTCTACTCATGGCCGTGGGGTGAGCTGTGAGCACCGGGAGAATCCAAAGGTGGACAGGTCAGGATGAGGGCTCTGTGTAAGTTCTGGAGAGCCCAGGGCCCCAAACTGGAGGATGAGGAGCAAGACAGCTTTGTAGAAATCAAAGAGCTGCCAACAACATCCCAGGAGCGCCCTGGGCCTTTCTGTTCCTAAAACAAGAGGTAAACGAGACCAGAGAGATAAAGCAGAAAGTAGAAAAGTAATTTCCAGATTCCCAGAGAAGCTGCGGCTGCCCCTGCATCCCTGGAATGTCCAAGGCCAGGCTGGAGCACCCTGGGATAGTGGAAGGGGTTTGGGAGTGAATGTGCTCTAAGGTCCCTTCCAACCCAAACCATTCCCTGTTACTTCTAAAGACTGGGAAACGCTCTTCTGCCACTCCTCCCCCTTCTCATTTCTGTCTTCCAGAAAGCATCAAAATTTGTCATCTTCCTTCTCTTTGCTCACTTTTTAAAACACCCCATTAACAGGCTCATAAATCCGTAATTTAAATAATTACCAGAGCTTTGCCTGTGTTATCTTCCAAGCTGCCAAACCTCCTGGGCCCTGCACGTTCCAGGAGCAGTGCTTTATTCCCACAGGGATGAGATGGGATCCAACATTCCTGGCCCTGGAGGAGCTCAGAGAGGAGGAGAACCACGTGCAGGGGCAGAGCTGCTGCAGTGGCTGCTGTGAGGATTAATCTGATTAGGATTGAAAAAGACCAAATGCGTGGAGAGGGGAGCAAAAGGGAATATTCAAGGGAAGTGAGGAGGGTCCTGGGTGGTCTGTAAACGAGTTGGGAACAGTGGGAGAGTGTGAGGAAGAGATGAAATCCAATAGGTGTACAGGAAGCTTTCACCAGGCTTAAAACAAATCCGTAAGAAAAACAGCCAAGAATCCAGGAAGAGGAATTGTGTTACTGCTGGAAAGGGGATTGGCATATTCCCAACGCGGTGTGACTGACAGCTCTGCTCTGATCCCACACCCCAAACCCCAGCCACACAGAGTTCCCTGCAGGGAAAATATCCAGAAACCTCCACTGGTTTATCCCGCTCTGGTTTGGTGCTGCTGGGAACCGTGGAAAGCTGAGGGGACCCTGGGGGACAGCAGTGGCAGGTGCCACCACCTGCTCGGGTGGCAAAGGGGGAAGCCCAGAAGGTGTTTGTGAGTAAACACAGATACTTTTGGTGAAGAATCACAGAGAAAAAAGCAGATCTGGCCTGCAGCAAAAAGAGAAATGAAATCCCGCCCCAATCCCGGTGCTCCATGGCCTGGGGAAGCTGCGTCTGGGAGGGATTATCCCTGGAATTTAGAATTTACATAGAATTCTGGAACGGTTTGGGTTGGAAGGGACCTTAAAGCTCATCCCCAGCATGGCAAGGACATCTTCCACTATCCCAAGTTGCTCCAACCTGGCCTTGGGCACTCCCAGGGATCCAGGAGCACCCACAGCTTCTCTGGGAATCCCATCCCAGCGCCTCCACACCCTCAGAGGGAGGAATTCCTTCCCAATATCCCATCCCTCTCTGCCCTCTGGCAGTGGGAAGCCATTCCCTGGGTCCTGGCACTCCAGACTCTGGCAGAAATTCCTGCACGATTCTCCTTTGGGAAGTTTTCCCCTCAGCACCTGCCTACATCCACCTCCACCCAGCAGGCCGCGGGTTCCTGAATCTGGAAAAGCCGGGGCCATTTGCTGCTGCTGATTTGCAGCTCCACCTTTTCTTTTGATGATTTCTGAGCAGACACTCCTCCCCGCTTCTCCTGAATTCCCTGCCAGGATCCTGGTCCCCCCGGACACAAAACTGATGCTGATTTTGGGGTGCTGGGACTCCATTCCCACCCACACGAACACGAGGCAGATCCTGCTCCAGCCCTGATGACAGCAGAGCTCTGTTCCCACCAGTGCCTGCCTCTGGAAAAGCTGCTTCCCTGCCTGCTCTGCTCGGAATAAAATATCCCCCGCCACATCCCTGCATAAATCTGCTTTTGTTCTGCCTCAGGCCGGCGTTGTTAATCACTCTCGTTCTTCCGGCGCATCCTTTGAGGGCACAAACCCCGGAATTCCTTCCCGCTTTTTAAACCCGGCCTAACTGGGCATCGCTGTCGATATTTATCACCCTGTCTCCTAAAACTGCAGCTCCACCAGGATGGTTACACGCCTGGGAATTCGCTGCTCCCAGAGCTCAGGCCTCACTTTCCAAATCCTGGGAAATCTCCTTCCCAGAAAGGCTCAGCTGGGAGTGACAGCCCTGAATCTCTGCCAGCAAACCCAGCACGGCAGATCCTCCCAGCCAAGCCCAAATCCCACTTTTAAAGCGGTTTTCTCCTCTTTTTTGAAGCGATGGGCACCTTCAGAACAGCAGAGCCAGCCCAGCCTTGGGAAGAACAAAATTTTCCAGCAAACTGCATTCAAAGATCCCTTGAATCCACGTCAGAGAGCTGGGATTCATCTGAAAAGCTGTCTGAGATCAAGCTTTTCTTGCAGAGCCCCCTACAAAGTCCAGATACAGCCTAACAAGCTTTTGATGTCCTGCTGACATTGATCTGCCAATATTATTGCTCCAAGCACTTACCCTACGATGGATCTCGTTATTTCCTTGATCCCGGGCCAGCTCAGCCCTCGGCCCTTCCTCCAGCCTCATGGAACTGCCCAAAACTCAGCAGAAAGCCCCAAATCCTCAGCTTCCAAACCTCCCTGAAGCATCCCTTCGAGACACGGGAATAAAGGCAAGTGGTCTTGCAATTCTGCCTCGGAAAAGGTCAATTCTCAAAACTTCTGATCAAATGGGAAGGGAAAAAAAAAATTTAAAAAATCAAGCAGCTGAGCACCAGCGTGATCTTGCACCTTGACTCAAGGAGCAGTTTGCTTTTGCACCAGGAGATGAAAATAAACTAAATATAAATAAACTGAATAAAAGTAAACTAAATAAAAGTAAACTAAATAAAAGTAAACTAAATAAAAGTAAACTAAATAGAGCATTTGCAGTCCTCCACGGGCAGAACTCTGCTCCCTCCTTACCCAGAACTCATCCACAGCAGCTTTGCTTCCTACACGGAGCTGTCCCACGAGGGCAGAGATGGAGCACAGCTCATTTCCCTCCTGTTTTCATGGAAACACAACTTCCAGGGGGTGAATTTTCCTGCGAATTTTCCAGTTTCAAGCCCCAAACCCCACGGTCAGGTCTCAGGAGTGGCGCTGCTGCACTTCCACAAAGCTTCCCCAGGACTTTTGGGGAGATCTGGGAAATCTCCCCACATCAGACTGGGACACAGCCCAGAGCTGGAACCAGCAAAATGCACCAGCAAAACCCTTCAAGTTCACACCCTGCACGAAGGAAGGAGCAGAGACACAAATTATTCTGCATTTCATTAAATTTAGGAAGGAATCCTTCCCTGGGAGGGTGGTGAGGGCCTGGCACAGCTCCAAGGACTGTAAACTTCGGATGCTCCATAAATATTTTGTAATATAATTATTAATGTCACCAACAAAAAGAGCCCTAAAATTATTACCACGATAACTTCCTTTAATAATTACTGTTTTCTGTTTAATTCAGCACCACATCCCTCGCCTGAATTTGCAACTTTAGAATTTTCAGCACGAAATCTGAGCACCTGCTTCCCTGCTAGGAACATTTTCCCTTCCAGCCATGCAAAAACTGTTGGAACAAAGCCCACCCTGAGCCATCCGGGCTCATAAAAGCAGCTCATTTTCTGATTCATCCCAACAGATTGCTAAATATTATTTACTTTTTGTTTCATAATGGCTTGGAAAAAGCTGGATGAAAAGCTTAACGAGGTCTAATCCAGGGGAGAGGAGGGAGAAAAGGAATGAAGAGGCAGTTAAGGAGCAGTTTGAGCTTCCTTATCGCCCTTATCAGCGCAGCTATCACTCAGCAAGGCCTAATTAGGCACAAAAGCCATTGTGCTTCCTTCCAGAGCTTCTCCAGGACCTGGAGCGCTGCCTGACAGCCCCTGCTCGGGAAAAGCAGTGCCAACAGGATCCAGGGACAATTTGTCCCTGTCAGGAGCGGCCTCTGTGAGTGTGCGGGGTCCTGGGGACTGAGAGAAGCTTTTCTCAGCTGCCGGGGCTAAAATGGGGCTAAAATGGGGCTAAAAAAGAGCTAAAATGGGGCTAAAACGGAGCTAAAATGGAGCTAAAGTAGAGATAAAATGAGGCTAAAATAGAGCTGAAATGGGGCTAAAATGAAGCTAAAATGGGGCTAAAACGGGGCTAAAACGGGGCTAAAATGGAGGAGCTAAAATGGGGCTAAAATGGAGGAGCTAAAATGGGACTAAAACGGGGCTAAAATAGGGCTAAAATAGAGATAAAGTAGAGATAAAATGGGGCTAAAATGGAGGAGTTAAAATAGGGCTAAAATAGAGCTAAAGTAGAGATAAAGTAGAGATAAAATGGGGCTAAAATAGAGCTGAAATGGGGCTAAAAATGGGTGGGGCTAAAAAACAGGTGGGGCCAAAATGGGTGGGGCCAAAAACGGGTTAAGCAGAGGTTGGTTCAGTGGAATCCTCCAAACTTTGCTGCTTTGTGGTGACCAACCCATCCCGACCAGCCATCCACTCCCCAGGATTTGAGAATCCTTGGGAAGGATTTACAGATCCCCGTAAAATCCTTGTAAAGCCTGACTGAAAACTCACAGAATCTGATACATCCAAAACTCTGAGGTGAGGTGTGCTGCTTTAGAGAGGCCACGGAACAGAGAAGACATTACTGAAAAAGAAATTGAACTGGAAACAATTTGCAAAAGACAGCCTTGCAAACAGAGCAGGTATTTGAGAGAGTTAGAATTGTGAAAGATGCATTAAGGTTTGTCCACATGGGATAAAAATAATAATGATTGGTGTTAGAAATATTAACAGCATTGTGTGGCAAAAGTTAACAGGCTGAAAAACATTTATAATGTATTATAACCAAGGAATAGATTGATGAATTGTTGAATAGATTGATGAAGATGTTGCATCTTCTGTGTCTGACCCATCTAAGAGACTGAAAATGGAATAAAATCTTTGGAAATGCCTCTCAGGTATCGCTGGGTTTTAACCCAATGAGTGGTGGCCTGTCGGAGGATCGAACTCCAGGGCAGGGGAGCAAATCCTGGATCTCACTTCCAGCTCTGACAAAGATTTGTGGCTCCAGGAGTGGGGTTTAGTTTTGCTTTCCCTTTCTGCCTTTGCCTCAGAAAATCAATCCGGGTTGGAAAAAAACTCTAAGGAAATCCAGTCCAACCATTCCCAGCAGCGGCAGCACGGTCACCGCTGGCTCACGTCCTCAGGTGCCACATCCACGTGGGATGGGGACTCCACCACTGCCCTGGGCAGCCCCTTCCAAAGCCTGAACAACTTTTAGGGAAGGAATTTTCCCCGATATCCAATCTAAACCTCCCCAGGAGCAGTTTGAGGCCATTCCCTCTCCTCCTGTCCCCGTTCCCTGGGAGCAGAGCCCAATTCCCTCAAAGCTGTGCAGAGCCAGAAATCCCCCCTGATCCTCATTTTCTCCCTTCCCCAGCTCCATTCCCTTCCCTGGACGCTCTCCAGCCCCTCCCCATCCCTCCTTTCCTCACACGGGGCAGTGAGGTCCCTCAGGAGGGACCCGAGGCCGTGTCCGGCAGCTCGGGCGTGGATTCGGTGCCCGGCAGCGCTCCTGCCCCAGCAGCAGCTGCTCCCACAGCTGTTCCCACCAGTTGGTGGCTGAATTTTCCAAGATATCTGTCTGGAATTAAAAAGCAGCAGCAGCGGCGGCGGCGCTTTGGCAGCCATAAGGAAAAATGCATCCCAGGATTGCATCCTGCCCGCAGCACTCCCTGCGGCAGAGACGAGACCACGGAGGACTGGCCCTTCCAAAAACCCTCTGATTCCCCCAACTGCTCTGCCAAAACCTCCAGGAGCATCCAAAGGCTCCCTCTGCAGTGGCTGGGGTGGGAAATGTCCACGTCCTGCTCCGTGCCAGGACAGCTGGGCACAGGGAGCTGCTGGGATTTATTTTCCAGCCCGGCTCTTGCCCGAGGGGGTTTGCTCAGTTTGGAGCACTTTGGATGCTGTGCCTGTGCCACTCCCAGGTGAATCCTGGAAAAAGGGAATGCTGAGGCCCTGGGGAGGAGGAGGGGGCGCTCCCCCATCCCAATCCCGGCTCAGACCTACGAGGGATTGGAAAAAAGCTGCTCCAGCCCACTTGGGTTCCCAGACCTTTAATTCTGGAACTCCGCAAGCTCAAAACTGTCCAAGGCAGACTTTCCCAGAGTGGCTGTGGGACCAAGCTGATGGGAATGGTCCCTCTGGAGCAGGCAGGGACAGGGGAACACATCCCCAGTGTCACCCCTTGCCCAGGTGTTGGAACCCAGGGGTTCCTGTGACACCTTTGGCCGACCCAAACCCTGCTCAGGAGGCTTTTCAGCCTTGCCAGAGGTGTCAGGGACCCTGGAATGATACTGAAAATGCCCGTGGCTCTGATTCTAATCCATGGAACAGGTTGGCAACTTTGTATAAGGAATTTCAAATCACAAAAACTTAGATAGAGAAATAGTAGTAGTTATAAGTAAAAAGAAAAGAATTTGAGCCCTGTACAGGAGGGTTGGAGATCTGTACAGGGGGGTCTGAGGCACAAGATGGAGAATCTTTACACGTGGCATGTTATCTTTTGTTCTTCTTCATCACCTCCATCTTCTTGGTGCTGCTGGCACTTTTGGGTTGGTTTGACACAGATCTGGACAGTGTGGTGTGAGGGGCACGGGTTGGTAATTAATGATAAACATTCAATAGGTAGTTATTAGTATCAAAGATCAGAGCTGACCCGGGTTGGGCACAGTGTGTCTCTGGACGCGTTCTGTGCCAACCCTGGCAGGGCAGAGAAATCTACTTTTGATAAGGAACTGATAAACTGCCTTGAGAACAGCAACAAACCACTGCAGACTCCTTCAGCAGCACGGGCTGCAAACCTGGACTGTTCTGTGCATTGTGGGGGCTCCCGGGGCTCAGGAGATCCCCACACCCAGGCAGGGATCCCAGGCTGCCTCTGCCTCCCCTGGCAGCTGGGATGTTCCAGGCACTGTGGGATCCATGCCTGGAATTAGAATTCCAGCTCCAGCCTGCAATCCTTGCTCAGGGATTTGTCAAGCAAAAAATCTGAATAATCCTGATGCCAAACAGACCTGAGAACCAGAGCAGCCTCTCTGCAGCAGCTGCACCAGAACGGCTTCCACCGAGGGAAAACTCCCTTCTCCTGGGATTTCCTGCAGGGCAGAAAGCCCTCTGACCACAGAGGAACAACAGCAGCCCCAAAAAGGGATAAATTAACCCAAGGACGGCAGATTCCAGGACTTCTCCTGCCAGGTGCCACCCTGTGTGTCCATCTGGATGTGTTGACGAAGCTCCAGCACACCCCAGGGATTGGGATCTCAGGTGCTCACCTTGGAGCCCCTGGCCTGGCCAGCACAGAAATGCACAGAGCAGGAGGTGAAATTCCCTGTTTGGGGTGTCCTGCCAAGCTGGGATCAGAGTCTGGGGCTCCTGGCACCCGCAGGCACCATGAATGCCACCCTCACCAGCTCCGGGCAGTCCCTGTGCAAAGCCGTGCCTGCTGCTGCAGCAAAGTCTCCTCCAGCAGAGCCTGGATTCTCTACAACATCTCCTGGAGCCCATCTCCTCCTGAGGGACCCAGGAGGGTCAGGCTGTTGGAAAATCCCTCTCCCGTGCCAGCCAGGCCATTTCCCTCACACACAGAGCCCTCAGTGAGGAGCAGAGCCCCAGCAAGGCTGGCACGAAGGCCCTCACAGCAGAAAGGAAAGGAGGAAGGGAAATTGACCCATTTAACCGTAACACCACCGGACTATTCCATCCACGATTCCTGACAAAAGTGGAAATGTTCTTTTCCACGGGCAGAGCTGCAGGTCCTACTACAAATAAATAGTCCAGGCAGGGATGGAGGCCATGTGTTTCCATTCATCCTCTTGGCACAGGAGCCCCTGTAGATCTTGGATGCAGCTCGTGCTGGAGCAGGAGAGCTGGGGTGGCCAACTTACATCCCAGCACAACCCATCTGGCCCAAATCCATCCCCGACCTGCTCCAATCCCCACTTTTATCATCCTAATGACGAGCAGATTCCCAGCTCCCTCCCTCCTTCCCTCCCAGAGGTACCTTCAGCTGCGCCTGTCTCCCTCCCTCTGGCTGAAATCAGCAGGTGAATCCCAGCCTTTAGGTATTTTTGTTCCATTATTGCTGGTGGACAAAGTTTAGCCTCTTTCATTTTCCTTGCCTCGCAGGCTCTTTTGTGGGGATTAAAATAATTGATATTGATAACGAGATCTGCCCCTGGTCCCAATTACTTGCACAGGCTGGGGATCCTGCCTCACGGATCTGACAGGAATGGTCTCAATTATCCCTCTGGGCTCCGGGACTGACGCTGGGATTGATTTGGGAGAGCTGGGATTATTGGGGCTGATTGTTGTGGGCTGGGGTCAGCGCTGGAGCCGCATTTTCCCCAAGTGCTGCCAGGTGCCTGGAAAACTGGAAAATTTACTGCAGCCACCCCCATGTTCAGGATTAGGAACCACAGCCCTGAAGGGGCTTCTCATCCCAAGTTTTGCCGGGGATGAAGTTGGATCCTGGGCGTAGTGAGAGAGCCAAGGCAGCGGCAGATTTTGGGCAGGCCCAGCCTCACGCTGAGGGGGAAACCCCAGGGAAAGTAAATGAGAGTGACACGGAAAATGAGATTTAAAGCTGAGAAGGCAAACAGAGTTTTTTTGGACCTGCAAAATCCTATTTCATAAAGTCATGGGATTGTTAAAAGTTGGGAAAGCTCTTAAGGTTAATAAACAACAGCAGCCACGTTCATCACCGTGCCCTCAGGCGCCACATCCAAATGATCACCTCCAGGTTTTTGATCACCTCCAGGGATGGGGACTCCACCGCTGCCCTGGACAGCCCTTCCAGTGCCTGAACAACCTTTTAGGGAAGGAATTTTCCCAAATATCCCATCTAAACCTCCCCAGGCACAGCGTGAGGCCGTTCCCTCTCCTCCTGTCCCTGTTCCCTGCGAGCAGAGCCCCCAGTTGTGCAGAGCCAGGAAATCCTCCTGATCCCCATTTTCTCCAGGCTGAGCCCCTTCCCCAGCTCCTCCTGATCAGAATTGTATTCCCAAATATTTGATGGCCACGGATTCCAGAGCAGAGACATTTTAACACCCTTGCAGTGGCTGTGAGGTCAATCCAGGGAAGGGAATATTCCTTCAGGACCATTCCCTTCACCAGCCCTGGGAACATCACCGCACGCAGCATTTTCCTTTTTACCACCATTTATCCAAAACTCAAACGCAAAAACAGAGGTGAGGGGAGAAGCAGAGCTGAGTTTGCCTCTGTAACCAGAGTGGAGACAAACCCAGAGGCAACAACCAAGCCCCAATTTATAATCAGAATGCAACATAATCACTGCAGCAGATGTCCAGAAGATAAACCCACCGAGTTCTGACCTGCCCAGGAACTGCTCTGCATGTTGGAGAGAGCACGGGGATGCTCTGTTTACAGATCTTACACTTTTTTGGGGGTGTAAGCAGGAACAACCACCACAAAAAACTCCCTTCTGTCCCTGCCCCGCAGCAGATTTACAGTGCAAGTTCTCAGTGAGGCTCAGGTTTGCTCGTGGATCCACCATGGGGAGAGAAATCGGGCTTTGAGGACTGTGGTTGGGAAAATCAGCACCACCCAGCTGGCACACGGACACGGCCTGGCTGCCAGAGGCTGGGATAAAAAGGGAAAACACGGAGAGCTGCCTGGCAGGAGAGGAACGGCTGGGGGAAATGATTTTACCAAAGAAAAGCAGACGACAGAAATGAGGTTTTGTGTGCACATCACTCACCTCGTAGTGATAATCCATGCAAGTTAACTCCCTCCAGCAGCGATCTCCTCGGATTTTAATCAGGCCCTGTGGGGGGGAGAAAAAGGGCAAAACACAGTCACAAATATTTTATTTCACTTTGTTTTGTGTCTCAGGGTGCCAGATTGTGCAGTTTAACTGCAGAGGTTGAAGGAGACCCACAGCCCGGGCCCAGTCGTTGTTCCCAAGGGAACACAATGGATGTGACTCATTCCAGTGCCTGGTTACCGAGAATCTGACAGGAATCCTGATGGAATGTGCCAAATTCCCCTTGCAGGAAGGAGCCTCAGCCACACCTGAGCCTCTGGGGCTCCTGGCATCGCTTCCAGCACCCCTGCGAAACAGCAATGGGAAAAACCAGGCTTTGCTCCCGGGATAACAGAGAAAACCCAGCAAAATTCACAATTTTAACATCCAAACCCAACCGTTTCCCTCGGGGAAAGCCAAATCTGCCGCCTGTGGAAAAGAGAGCAGCGCCAGGGAGCTGGGGACAGGGACACAGAGCCAGGTGGGGACACGAAGATGCAATTAAAACAATTAGAGAAACAAAAGAGGGGCAGGGGAAGGAAGCTGCCGGCCCCAAACACAGCTGGCCGCGCTGCTGACAGCTCTGCCCCACCTCAGCTCCCAGGCCGGAGCAGCTCCCCTGCCCCGCGACTTCACAACAACCAGAGGGGACATTTCCGAACACCGGCTCCATTCCAGGGCTGGCAGCAACATCGGGATTGAATTTCTTCGCCTCGGAGATGAAGAGCAGAAAGGAATCAGTCGGCCAGAGCAGGAAAGACACCTGGGCAGGGATGGGCCGGAGCAGGAAGCCGAGCAATCAAGGGCGGCTTTGATGTCCGGGAGAGGTCCCTGATTAGGATCACAATATCCCGAATCGAGGAAAGCTTCGCTGGTCAAAAGGGTGAAGCGGCGCTGTCATCTGCGGACAATTAGGGGTTACAATTCCGGCCGTGCCCCGGAGAGAAACCCGCGCAGTTTCGGCGAGATTGGGAAGGTCCTGCCGGGAGCATCCCGAGTTTTCCCGACATTTGCGGCGGGGAAGGGATCAGTGGCTTCCCAGAGCTCAAATCGGAGCTCAGAGGAGCAGATTCCAGCCTTTCTGAATTCCCTCTACATTGGAACAGGTTGGAAGAGAGCACAGCGGTGCCTCTGCTGCAGCCTCCCTGCTCATGCTGGAATAAATCTTAAATAAACGTTTGGAGTGCAAAGAAATTCAAAATTCCAATTAAAGACCCTCCAAAATTTCCAGAGATTGGAAATATCAAGGAATAGCCAGTTCCCAGCGGTTCCTCTGCTGCAGCCTCCCTGCTCATGCTAAAATAAATATTAAACACACGTTTGGAGCGCAAAAGAAATTCAGAATTCCAATTAAAGACCCTCCAAAATTTCCAGAGATTGGAAATATCAAGGAATAGCCAGTTCCCAGCGGTTCCTCTGCTGCAGCCTCCCTGCTCAT